>JAJJMA010224545.1:0-12548 GCA_023529015.1 Papaver nudicaule
ATGTGGTACTCTGGCTCCTTCTCGATCACGTGGAACTTAGTCCTTGTGTGGATAGGTCCAACCTTCAGCTCCAAGTTGACGTGTCCATATGTACTCGTCTTATTCCCTTCGAAGTCCTTCATTATGATGGGGTGGTAAACTACTTGTTGTTTAGGGATTTTTGCGATCCTCAAGGTCTTGAGGGAGACCACGTTGGCTGCAGCTCCGGTATCGACTAGTGCTCTCTTGAACTCCGCGCCTTTGATGTGAGTGGTTACGTAGAGGGCGCGGTTGTGTCCTTCTTCAGCCAGCATATCCTTGTCGGTGAAAGTGATATCTTGTGTTTGTGCTTCAGCCATTATGGACATTTCGGAAATCGCGGGTAAGGTTGGAGTGAGGTTGGCTTCGAAAGCAATGCGGTTGAGGGCCTCGAACGTGTCTATACGCTGTCCTTTCGAAGTGGAGGGTCTCACATAGTTTTTCGATGAGAAGGGTAGCTTCCTCCTTTGCAGATTTGTCGTAGGCGGTGAAGCTCCCGACGTGGATTGTTGCATTGGAGTGAGATTCTTGCGCCGTCATCCCCCAGGGTAGACGTTTCTTCATAGATAACCTTCTGGGACCGAGAGGATGATCTCCCACTGTGGTTGCCAACTGTTTTTACCTGCAAAAACAATGTACCGTCTTTGGGTACTTTCGTAGTGCTCGGAGATCAAAGTCGAACAAGACGAGCCTAAACCAAGAAGATGGCCGTTCACAGAGAGGATAGAGGTTGGTCTAGGGAGGGAAACAGCGAAGAAACTTGAGATCAGGTTGAGGATGTGTTTTGGGTGTAAGAGTTCAAGATCTCCGTCGTGAAGTCGACTAGAAATCTCCAAGACTAGAAACGTGTTTGGATTCTCAGGTATGTTTTCTCTGAGGCTCTGATATTCTTATTGTTTCTGTGTTCTAGCCGTTCTGAACGTTCTGCCTTGGAAGATAGAGGAAGCCTCTATTTATAGTTTTGAACTCACCCTGATCTCTCGACAGAGAAGGTGGAAGTCGTGGAAGAGTGGGGGAGTGGAGGACATGAGTTGGTTTCTGCAACTGCCTGAGTCGTGTAGAACATGCCCACTCGCGCCATCTTCTCGTAACTGTCCACTATCTCCATCAGTTTCTTTCAACTGCCGTAGACTGCCAGACCAATACCCCTAAAGTTATCCCCCTGTGTGATGTTTTGATGTCTCGAGTGAGTGATACGCGGATATATCGTAGTTGAGTTGAGTAGAGTAGAGTTGTATGACTAATTGTCGTGACCAACATGAGCGTAGTGCCTCCGGGACACGAGTACAGGAGTGGCCTTAGCTATTGGCCAAGGCCATAAGTGTTTAGCGCCATAGCCCAGGAGGCTACGGCCTTGGTCTTTGGCCAAGGCCAATTTTGAACGCGCTTTGGCGCTAGTTCGGTTATGGTGGTGCCATGGCTCATGGCGCCACGGCCTTGGCCTTTGGCCAAGGCCAATGTCGAACGCGTTTTGGCGTTAGTTATGTTATGGTGGCGCAATGGCTCATGGCGCCACGGCCTTGGCCTTTGGCCAAGGCCAACCTGTTATGGCACCACGGCCTTGGCCTCTGGCCAAGGTCAACCTGTTTGCGGCTATATTCCTCGTTCCGGCTTTGGCCTTTGACAAGGCTAAGTAGGTTTGTGGCGCCTTGCGCCGTGGCCTTGGCCTCTTGGCCAAGGCTGATTTCTTGTGAATCCATGGTGGTTCATGGTTTGTGGTTCCATGCTATGTGGCGTTATGGCTTTGGCATCTGGCCAAGCTCGACTTTGGGGCAACCTGTGCCTTAGTCGTGGTGTGAGTGCTTATGCTACAACACACTTGAAGTCATGGCGTGTTTATCCATGGTATGCTAGACCATCTTGAACTTGGGATTAGGTCTGCTTAAGCCTGCTTAGGCTGTTGTATGCCTTTCAGAGAGCTCTGGACCGACATGGAGCTTCAATATTCCTGAGGTTTGCATCAAGACTCGTATGTTGAGTCGTATTAAGAGGAAATCCATGAGGATACATCGCTGTTAACTCTTCACCGTATACCATTAAGCGACCTGGTTCTGATATCGAGATGGGTGTCGACATGAAGCAGATCAATGGGTTTAATATGTTGGTGAGGTTATTAGTACTGCACTATGATATTATCCTCCCCACCGGAGTTATAAGAGAGAGATCATAGAGAGTTTGTCGAGCTCATGGAATGGGTTGCACTCTGAGCTATGAGCCTGATTAGGCGATTGCCTTTAATAAGGCATGGTTTCGAGAGTGTTTTGACAATCTTGTCCCTCTCTCATTTTTCACCATCTACAATTGTGTGGCGTCCTACTTTGTAATGTAGAAGACCATCTGTACAATAAACAACAACCAGGTCTTACAACTCAAGTGGACAAATGCATGGGAGATGCGTAGGTTTTTTTGTACTGAAGCCGAAAAAATGATGTAAACAAGGAATTTTCCTCTCATTCAAATTGTCAACAATTGCATTTTGTACCATTTTTGGGATGGAAAGCTACCCTATATGTTGTAGGGTCTTCCTCCCATTCAAATTGTCAACAATTGCATTTTGTACCATTAAAGCATTGGTGGTTTTGTTTAACAGGGAGACAAGTTTAACTAGCAGGTGATTATTTTGTTTTTTGGGATGGAAAGCTACCATATATGTTGTAAGGTCTCTTCAAAAATATAATTACAAGGTCTATTAACAAGTTTGCCAGGGGTAATGGCCCAGTCATTGTTAACACCGTACTGTTTTACAGTTGGCATTACAAAACGTCACAAGTTTATGGCAGCAGCCTTTCTCACCGATAAGACCACCCAAATGCAATATTCACGCAACAAAATTATACAGGAGAGACTATTGCAGGGTTATAAAAGGTCTGACACCAAAGAAATTGGTATTGTACTGTTCATATCACGCTGCAATTATATAGAATTTTGGCCGACATTTTCGCACAGTTTAGGCGGTTGAGAGGCGTGGTAATGTTCGGCCAACATCACGCTACCTGATTAGGTTATAATTTCAAAATCCCGTACAACAAGAAGATAAGATCACGCTGCCTGGAAAATAGAGTTATCTCTGGCTTTGGACACCCTTTATTAACTGGAAGATAACAGATTCAGCTTCTACAATTCAGGTTGTCAAAGATAAATCAATATTTTGGAAGGAAACAGTGTTGCCAGTATGACAAATAAAAGTTATTAGTCATATCAGTTAAATGAATAATATTTTTATTAAAACAATACTTTGACCCTGCTTATAGGTCTTTACCTTTAAACTGTGGTAGCGTACACGGCTTTCGATATAATTAAGGCAGAAGTGACAAATGCCGGACTATTTTTATTACACCCTTTCGATCTTGTAAGGGGTCTTTCATATCTACACATAAGAGCCCATGTAGCCTTGCAGGTGTTCCGAGGGTTCAGAGGGTGATTTGACCCAACACCCCAACAGCCAATGTCTTATAAAGGGCTGTAGAAGGTAATATTAATTTAATGGTGCATTATAACGATATGACGTGTTAATAGTGTTATGTCTGCCCTGTAATCCACGCATGAAGATTGTTACAGGTGGCGTCCAATGCTTAGTAGACACATAAATGATACTATAAATATGAGTAACCACCTTAAGCGTTTTCACATCCAAAATCCTAGTAGAAACTAAGTTAAAAGCAAACTCCAAAGGCAAGCATCCATTAAAGGTTTAATCCAAATCACTCCAATCTCCATCTTCTCTGGCTTTGGAAACCCTTTATTAACTGGAAGATAACAGATTCAGCTTCTACAATTCAGGTAGTCAAAGATAATGAATATTTTGGAAGGAAACAGTGTTGCGAGTATGACAAATAAAAGTTATTAGTCATATCAGTTAAATGCATAATATTTTTATTACAACAATACTTTGGCCCTGCTTATAGGTCTTTACCTTTAAACTGTAGTACCGTACACGGCTGTCGATATAATTAAGGCAGAAGTGACAAATGCCAGACTATTTTTATTACACCCTTTCGATCTTGTAAGGGGTCTTTCATATCTACACATAAGCGCCCATGTAGCCTTGCAGGTGTTCCTAGGGTTCAGAGGGTGATTTGACCCAACACCCCAACAGCCAATGTCTTATAAAGGGCTGCAGAAGGTAATATTAATTTAATGGTGCATTATAACGATATGACGTGTTAATAGTATTTTGTCTGCCCTGTAATCCATGCATGAAGAGTGTTACAGGTAGCGTTCAATGATCAGTAGACACAGAAATGATATTATAAATATGAGTAACCACCTTAAGCGTTTTCACATCCAAAATCCTAGTAGAAACTAAGTTAACATACTAACTCCAAAGGCAAGCATCCATTAAAGGTTTAATCCAAATCACTCCCATCTCCTTCTTAATTCTGGGATTAGCATACGTTTTTCACAAAGGTTTAATCCAGGTGTATTGTATTAAGGAATGGAAAAGGTGTTTGGATCCAAAACAGGTGATTAACTTGCTTTCTTTATTCAAGGATGATATCGTTGTTTTGTTTGTTCAATCTACTGGTATGTAAGTTATTTGTTGTGGACATGTCTAACAACCTTCTATCTTGGCCATGCAGGTTACGTAAATTATTTTCATTATGTCTTACCAAGTGAAAGGTGGCGTAAAAGTAGACAGAAAATAAAACTAAACCTCCAACTTTTGTTATACCATCGTGATTTAATGGTAGACAACATCGCTAAGGTATTGGGATGAGTTACATTAGTGTGACATTGTAAAACGTTGTATGTTTTGTTCAGTGTGACAACAGCCTTACACCCACGTAACTTTTGTAATCCCGCAGGTCCGGAGAATGGTTATATAAATTCCTAAAACTAAAGGGATTGGCTATATGAATTCCTAACCTAACGAATTCTATGGCTTGTCCCGTGGTTCCATGCACACCCCAACCCCTTTGAAACCAACCACAATGCAAAACATCTATGCTCTATCGTTTGCAAGGACGAAGGGTTAGGTTTTTCAATGGATTTCTAGGGTTCCAACAAGATACCTGATGTGTCGTCAACGAATACTGTGAAGCGATGGATGCAGTGCGTCCAAACGATGATGGATTGTCTACCACAAAATTGTAGATATCACAGATTCCTCAACTCCTCCCTAAATTTGTAAGTTGGGGCCCGTTCGTGGAGACTTGCAATATTTGGCATTGTTGATTGCATCACCATTAAAGTCGGGCCCGGAAGGGGTAAAATGGTATCATTTGAACATGAACAACATCACATCTGTTGGACTGCATATAAGAGGGTTGTGGTGTTGGATTCAACTAAACAATTTACCTTGCTTAACGTCCTCCATAGTGGACTTGCAATATATGTACGATGAATTTTCCTCTCATTAGGCCTATCAATTTTTTATGTTGGGGCATTACCTGCCGTTTGTCTGTAGTATTTTCACATTTCTGAGTAAATGAAAAGCCTATACAATGACTCACTGGTTGTGGGATGAAGTGTTCACAGAGAATAAAAATGTAGAATTAAATTAGTGTTGCAAATTCATCAAATACTACCAAAGAAAATCCTGCAACATAAATACTGTTCATAGAGAATACAAATAGTTCACTACCTAAAAAAAAAAAAATTCACACTACGTTGCGTAACTCATCTGCCTTATAACAGTTTTCCATACATGTATCAATAGTGGTACCATTAATGTACTGGGTCGGTCCTTATATAGACTCGTCTGAGTCATCTTCTACCACCACGTTGTCCTCAATCTCTTCCTCGCTAAAAGTGTCGTCCGAGTCCTCCACAAATGCTTGATTGGAGTGCATCCAGTCAAGATATTCATCTGTGTACGACCTTCGGTAGTCAACCGGTTAGAGGTATTGGGGGAAAGGCCTACGTGACTTATCAGAGAACAAAGACATGAGCGTCACCCGCATTTTTTGTGGAATTCTACAGGTACAACAGTGAATGCACATCGGAAACATTTCTTCTATAACTGGACGATCCTGGTTGAAGCCATACTGCCTGGTAACAAGTGCTGGTATATAGAAGGTGGTTCCATTGAGGGTTGGCAGTAAAACACGGCAGGTGCTCCCATTGTTGGCCCAGAACACAGGTTGAATATCCCAGTGAATTACCTTCCACATGATATTGTCAGGGGTAGCAACTCTAAACATGTGATCGTGAAGTTGGTCATCGATTATTTCTCGATAGCGACTGATAAAAGAGTCAATTTTGTTGGTCGGGTGAGAAAAACAAAGCGGGAGCAACTTCAGATGCTCGAACGCCCAAACCTGTAAAGAGGGTGGAAAAATCAGAGTGTTTCGGGGCAGAAAATACCAACAAATTACAAAATGTAAAGCAAAACTCACGGAAAATAGAACAGGGAATAAGCGTTGAACATCTATGTCCCAGCTATCATTAAGACTCTCAAGCAAATGGCCTAACATCACCGGCACAATCGACGCACCCTTTAGACACTGCTCCAGTACCGGAACCACTTGCAAGGAGAAAAGCCCATTCTTTCCGGGTAACAGGTGGCATCCCGTGAAAGCAAGCAAAAAACCCCTATTCCTGACATGCATCTCAAAACGACCCCAAAGGTTGTGGCATATACGTTCTACACTCAACTCACCATTCACAACAAGGCCCTGTGCGTCTTCTTCACTGATTCCAAGAAAAGCTCCAACTGAACTGATCGTCACTGCTTTTTATGTAGGTACTGCACACAAGTGGGTTTTCTGATCGGCGCCAAACAGAGCAAGCAAATCTTCAATGGTAGGGCAAAGTTGTATATTATTTATTCTAATAACCCGTCCCGAAGATCTCCACATGCTACCAATCATAGCGCTGGCATTCTCAGAGACAGCCACGTCGCACAAATTCACAACATTTCGGAGCCCACACTGAGCAAGCAGTTCCCAGCCATCATCATCAACAGCAATGTGATCTTTCCACTCCGCTACAACTTGTCTCATTGACATACTGTGGCAAGAACCAAAAATTAAAAGCAAACAACGTATGAGGTAGCGGGTAAATCGTATACCAACGGAATATAAAAAATCAAAATTTAGGCAAAGGAACCGAGAACAGAAAACAGATACTGCGACTCACACCAAAGGCAGATGACGAATACTTGGGCTTCCTTCCTGTGGGAAACGGTGTTTTATATTCTCTGCAAAAACAAAGAGGAAAGGCAAAGGAGTGAGAGTAAGGGAAGGGATAAGTGAAACTGAAATAGGTATACATAATATTATATAATTTTAAACGGTTTGCATGCAGAAGTGGTATAACCCATTACTTGGGCGCTTTTAGGTGGCAGTTACAAAAACTGGGAAAGCAGGCAGTTTTAGGTGTTAGTCTTTAGGAACTTCAAAAGGAAACTACTGTAACTGCCAAACTCAGACATAACAGATGTCTAAACAAGCAATGTGGTTGTGAGAGAACCTTATAATCATATCAAGGTGCTACGTTTCAAGCATCCCGACGTTTGTCAGGGATGCCGAACTGGGTATACCAGGCCAAGTTAAGAGTGGCAGGATAAAAATTATAAGTCAAATCCATAAAATGTGTTATTAAATATGTAATGCTGAATTGATTTGTGCACTCACTGGGTTCATCTAAAATAACCCATGTACATATGGAATCCAATACCCATAATTGTCAGGTTAGGATAAAAGGGGGAGGGCGGTTAACTAAGAAAACCGTTTAGGCTTCTATCTAAGAGTATCCATTGGGATTCCATGTGCCGCTCAACAATCGAACAATTAAAAAATACCTAAACTGTAACCACATATTATTTCCACTACATATATTGTACTCAACAAGAGCATGCATATTTCAAGACCCATCACAGACTCATTTCCATATTAGAAGGCCCATCACAGAATCATTATCGCCTGGGATTATAAACCCGGGGGCATGAGCAGTTGTGAACGTATGACGACCGTCTCTTCTTGCGCACAAACCCAGTCAGAACGGGGGAAGCAGCATCACTGGATTAAAATACAAGGGGGCACCATTAAATGAAAGACTGCTAGCAAAATACTTCACATACATCGGGACATAACTCTGGGCTCAGTATAACAAAAAAAATATCCAACAGAACATACATGAAAGTTTACAAAAAAATCACAGCTACCCAGAGAGACTAGGGGCTGCGAGCGACACGGAGAGGAGCCGGTTGGGAACAGCCTAAGATGTTATGACCCCGACCTTTGCAATTGCCACACTGAACGGTCTTTCTATAAACAAGAGATGACTGTGACTCAATCCTCTTTTCTCCCTTCGGCCGGCCTCCGGCTCTTTTCCAAGCGGGAGGTATTACCCAAGGGCTAGTGGGATCTAGGGGCCACTCGCGGTACGCTTCCAGAGGCTTGAAGGTGACTTTGTAAGTTCGAATGAAGTTCTCCATTGAATAGAATTCGTAGACATAATCATCAGTGCTACGGCCCATGAGAGTGATAGCAGAACATGCATGAATACAGGGCAGTTCAGCAGTTTGATACTGCCGGCAAGAGCATGTTTTCAAGTTCAAATCAACAGAAAACAATGCTCCCAGATGTTGTACCTCGTAAAGTTCATGCCCATAAGCAACAGGTACACACTGGTGTGACCGATCTCTGACTTTGGCAACTTTCTTAGCGGCAGCTCGGGTTATACATCTTTGACGGATTTTGCTCAACTCATATCTCTGAGCAAAATGTTGCGCGGCCATCTCCCTTGTCTCTTGAACCAGACCGGCAACCGGAAGGGCCCTAGCAGCACGGAGTGCAGCGTTTGTACTCTCACAAGGATTTGTGGTGAAAATACCCCAGCGGGATAAAGGACAATAGAGCTGAGTCCACTGGTGCAACTCCTTCTTCATCAACCAAGCATAACCCTAGGGACTGGCTTTCTGTATCAATCCCATGTGGTAATCAAAAGTCGACTGCAGAGCAGTCGTTGCAGCAATCCAGAGGGAGGGACGAAGAGAATCATCGGGAAATGTTTTGTGAAAGGTTTCCATAAAATGGCGGACACACCAAACATGGTTCACAGTGGGGAGCTCTTGTTTCATGCCAGCTTTAAGCCCTGTACCTTTATCAGTGATTATAAGCAGTTCACCAAGCCGAGAGTACCCCTCCAACATATACTGCCTCAGTAATTTAAAAAACAAGGCGCAATTGCCGGTGTTCTCGTTTTCCACTATGCAATAAGCTAGCTGGATAATACGATTATCAGCATCTTGACAGCATGCCATAAGCAAAACACCCTTGTATACACTACGCAGGTGTGTACCATCTACTATGATGACCGGACGTAGATTCTCCCTGGAGGCTTGGATGGCTGGACCAAAAGCCCAGAAGAAACCCATGAAAATTCTAGTCTCAGAATGTTCATATAGATGGTACACGCAGCCTTGTTTGCGCTTTGCCATTTCAGACCCTAGCCTAGGTAATACACTGAAAGATTCTCTCTGAGTACCATAAACGACTTCGACTGCTAATCTGCGAGCACGCTGGGCCTTCCACTTTGATACCCATATATTATATTTACTGGTAATATGAATTCTTGTCTGTTTACTTGAAAGGTCGGCTTTCTGTAACACAAACCTCTTTAGCTCTTTGGCAATAAACTTCGAAGAAGCACCATTGTGCCCTAATCCATTGTGCCTTTTCTGAACACCGCATGTGTGTTGGTTGATGTACTTGTTAATACGAAACATCCCTCCAACCTCAGATGCTCTCAGTTCCCACTGGCATCCAGAAACTGTTCGTGTCTTGCATTTGATATGAACTCTCTGGTAGTTTGACACAGGCCTCACACACTCCCTCATACACCTTATGTGGATTTCATCTACAACATCTCTGAGGACCTCTTTGTTAGGAAAAACCATTCCTACCGCCAGATCAGTAAATCGGGAGGGTGAAAATCCAAACAGACGTTCAATGTAACCTAGGCATTCCAAATTATCTGTGCAAATAGCCGTCGCAAGACCATCATCGCATTCTATCTCGGGATATTGGTGTCGGGTCCGCTTATTACCAGACAAAGTTGTACACTCATTTAATGAGGTGACAGAGCTGGGACAAACAGAGTCTGCAGTAATATTAGGGGATGGGAAACGAGGGTGACAAACAAGAGCCCTTGGCGACGAGATAGCGAGATCAACATAAGAGGGTGGATTTTCAGCACGAGGATGGACAAGACCCTCTTGTGAAAGGGGATCAATGATGTGGCTGCCCGCCAAATCAACATTATCCTCCCCCTCACTTTCCTCCTCACTGGCAAACACATAACATCTGTAATAAGTGCGTGGCCTATCAAAGAGATGAAAAGTGAAGGGAACCAAATTTTTAACAGCAATAGATAAACTCACCTACTGTTGTCCGGCTCCGGAGAAATTAAACCAGGCACCTCATTGTTGAAGTGCTCATCATTGAGTAGTGGCGGATCACCTTCAGCTAAGTCCATGTCAACCTCGCCTGTCAGTATACTGGCGTATGATCTGACAGTAGGACTACCATCAGTTACCATTTTACTTCCTACTAAGGGAACCTTTTGGGTCCCAAAACTACACTAGCCAGGAGATATTTACCTAACCCAGTCAGGAAATTGCTGGAGCGATTCTAATCGGGGTTCTGGGAGGTCATCTAAACCCGCACAATCCAATACATCTGATGAACAATTTATGTCTCCACTAACAACCCTCTCCGTACTCCTATTGCCAGTTCGCATAACACATTATAAACCTAATTTATAAATGAAATGTAACTTTTCAAGGGAAATGGGTGGGTACCTTTCGGTTTCCTCGTTATGTTGGTTGGGATAAGTACGTTGTAAGGCCATAACAGCATTGGTTTCCAAAGGAGGCATGGGGGTGTACAACTTCTGTTGTGGTACGTCACCGTGTGACTTGGACAAAATTCCAACGCCGGTACCATAGGGTTTGCGAGACCTATACCATATTCCATATAAATTCAATCAACCAAAAAACAAACATAAAAATAAAAAAACAGACTAGTATTTTCACACACCCACCTAGCTACCTCCCGCGAAACAATAACGGGTCCAGAAGCGATGTTTCTCCCTTGGCCACCCCAACTGGAGACGGCTGCGCCGCTGAAACAAACAACATACCATTCCAATTACAAAGGGAGAATGTGCATACAAGGGTTCTTCCCATACACATAACATTACTCAGATGTGTAACTTGTATGGCAAATTCATAGTGAAAGATAAACAAGCCTACCTGGGCCTCGAAATATCCCCAGGAAACGTCGGGATATTAGCATTTGACCCTTTAAAAGAACAGTGGCTCAAATCTACAGTCTCGCCTTCAACGGTCAACTCATCAACAAAGAACGAAAACGTAGCGGTAAGCTTGTGAAGTTCAGGGCGAACCAATTCAGCAACATTTTGTGAATTCGAAATATCGACGAAACAAAATGCTCTGGTACTGCTAAGGAACACCTTCGAGTAGATTTTTAAACGCCTATTGGGGTTTAGCCCGAACAGCTCATGTATCAACATTGAGAAATCATCAACGGACATGGATTTACTGACTTTCTGGAAAAACATTTTTACTTCCACTGTACTTGGGCTCATTACTGGAGAAATCGCTAATAGTCCCGCCAGACCACAAAATCACATAAATGTCGTCGTCCCCCCCACCTACAGGTGTTTCAATACAAGTTGTAACAAACAACTTAAAAATAAATGCCAGTAGACGTGACATCACATTATAGGAGCATACAATAAACACAACTGTAGGGGCAAAAATTATCACCCCGACAATCTTCGATTAACGTGTAGCTTGATTAGATCTCCGCCGTTACATTATCTTCCAGCAATTGTTGATGAATGATGGGGGGGGTACCTGCAAAAAACCCTCCGACGCTCAAGTTAGCTAGAGTTTTTCACAGGAGTTTTGTGTAGAAAAGGAGTAGAATGTGTACCTTTTGAGTTGGATTTCAGCCTCTATTTATAGGGAGAAAACCAATCTACCTGTAGTTATCCAGAATAACCACCCAGATTTATAGTTATCCTGAATAATCTCCTGATTTCTACTTATCTTGGAAGATTCAAGCCTATCTTCTCTGTGATATATGTCTATCTCACAAGATCCTTGTCTATCTTGCTCATATTTGCATTTATCCCAAAAGATACTAGTATATCTTTCTGGGATTCAAATCTATCTTCTTGAAATCCATGCTTATCTCAAAGATCCATGTCTATCTTCTTGAGATTTATACTTATCTCAAAGATCCATGTCTATCTTCTTGAGATTTATACTTATCCAAATATATTCGTACCTATCTCCTTGAGATTCATGCCTATCCCAAAAAGATACATGTCTATCTTTCTAAGATCTATGTTTATCTTGAAGATCCATGCCTATCTTATTGGGATTTATGCTTATCCTGCTGAGATTCATGTATATCTTATGAATGTGACCGGGCCTCTTTAATAGGGCGAGTTGGGGACCTCCTTAATAGGCCCACCAACGATTTAAATTGGGCTTCTTTAATAAGTCGTGCTGGGGATTTCCTTAATAAATCCGCCAACACTTAATCCTGGGC
>JAJJMA010224587.1:0-12621 GCA_023529015.1 Papaver nudicaule
GTCCACCAAACTTCACTAGTGGAGCTTGAGAAACTAAATTTGATGCTTCTGCGCTGACATTTGTTTCCGAACCAGTCAAGGAATTAAGCTGACTGCTGAAATCCCAGATCTGCACCAAGCATCAACATTTTGAAGAAATTACACAAGAAATTGAAAGAAGACGATATATTTCTTTAAGAAAAACAGCTTTTGGCAAATACGTGAATAAACAATTAGCATATGAAAGGCAAAGAATCGGCATCCGATCGTTGATACAGCCTTCAAAGCCTTAGATTATGTCACAATTAACAAAGGAGGTCTATAAACCTGTGTTCGTATTTGGTAATAGTGTATTGATTCATCAAGACAAACTCAAGCACCTCAAGAAAATAGTACACAACTTAAATGTCTTGCCCAGCTCCGACTTTTAACTCACTTTCTGGTAAATAATGCACTACAAGTCTAGCACTAGTACCTAGTTTAGGATTTCCACAATGTAAAATGAAGAAGCTGCCAATTAATGTTTCATAGATAATGTTTTCTAGGATACAGTATTTCATCAAGAAACATCTTACTGTACTATAATGCTTTCAAATTGAGTCTTAACCATATTTTCTTCTCATTATCTTTATTCTTATTAATTAGTTCACACAAACTGGCCAACTAAAGAATATTCTCGCTCAACCCTTGAGAAGTAAACTCACTAAGCATCATATATAATAGGGGCATGTGTTTAATCTTCTTGATAACCTAAAATCTGCTCATTCTAGATAAATAATGCAGAGGCACTAGCAGATACCTAAAGATGGTGAGATGGAGTTCATAATCTGAATGAAGCTAACCTGTACATGGCCGGTATCTCCCCATGACGCACAAATATTAGGGCTTTGTGTCATTGCACGTATGCGATTTACGCATCCTTCATGTGCTACCTTACGTATCTGTTAAAGCATTGTAAGCACCAATATTATTAGAATCCTAGTTGACCAACCAAAGAAAAAAAAATTAAGATTCAAGTCGTGAAGATATAAAATAGCATAGAAACCAAAAAAGTCAATACACCCAAATCCATGCAGTGACTACAAATGCTGCTGTACCAAAGACCTATGGCACAAAAGTGTACCAATTCTCAGGCTAATTCGTCAGTCTTTCCAAAACCAATGGTTTAAGTGACATAGCCCTTTTGGCATTCTAAAATTTTTTTCAGGAGAGCATTTCAGTCACTACCAGATAAAGCATTTCCAAAAATAAATTCGCAATCATTCGTACATATCTATGCAAACACAAAATCTAACAAACTCTATATGTTCAACCGAGGATGTGATAAAAAAAGCGACTGTAAAGTTAACAACACTCTACAAAAGTACAAAAGAACAACTTGCATGCCTGCAAAACTGGAGGTTTAGGTCCACCATTTTCTTCATTTTCCTCCTCTTCATCACTACTGCTACTACTGGCATCACTGTCCTCCATATCAGACCCATCGCCATTTTCTTTAGCAGCCGACACTATATCACGCTTTTTCCCTGATATGTTTGATAACTTGCATATCCCAATATAATTCCAAGAAGCGTTTTCTGCCTGCAGAAAGCAAATACTAATAATATATCCCTACGTAACGCCCAAAAACTTAACAATTGGAATCAAATGAATTATCAGATTCAAACACCAATCAGTTGAAATGTCAGAGTCGCCTACCTGAGTCCCTGCGACGCAATACAATGTATGTGGAAACTCGGTTCTGACCATACCTAGTGTATCCCGTACAATATCGAAGCTCTAGTACTTTAACGTTTTAGTTGCGAAAATTGTACTGTAACTTTTTTATATCAAAGAAAAGAATTTCTAGCACAGTTGCATTCTGGCCTACAGTGGTTCCTAATGACATTTCCCTTTCTGAGTAACAAGGAAGAATTTCTAGCATTAAACATGCATACCTTAAACATGGCCATCCAAGATGAAAAGCATGAAGGGAATTGTAAGCAGTAGGATCACATTGTAGCTCTTCTCCTTCTTCTAAATTATCAACACCTGGTTGCCATACTCTTGCAGGCATACTTACTGAAGATTCTCCATTTTCCTTATTCTAAATACACCAAAGTAATCAACAAGTTAACAAAACCCACCACAGTAAGAATCTACTGTGAATTTACAAAAAAAAAAAAAAAAAAATTCAGATTAATTGATATGGGAATCGAGTGAGATTGAACCTTGTTTTTTCTCTTGGCCTTTTTAGGGTTTCTGAGACCTCGTGCCATTCTTGCCTAGAAAGTATTAGCTAGATTAGGGTTTTAAGTTTGCGCTCTAACTGTGAGGTTTAAGGGATGGCTGTTTATAAAGGAGGGCGCCGGAAATGCTTAATACCCCGCCGGACTTGATGAATTTACCCTGGGCTCTAAAACAAATAGGATTTGGGCCCAGATGAAATCCTATTTCAGTCAAGTCAGTTTCCTTCTCTTCTCTGATCTCCGGTAACGTGTCCATTTCTTCTTCCTTTTCCGGTGGTTTCAAGTTTCAACCAATACTGAGTTTTAGAGAGAAGATGATGATAAAAATCTTGAATACTAGTTTTCCTGTGGATGATATCCGGGTTGAAGCCATTGATGCTTTTGGGGATTTTTTCTCAAAACATAAGAGTAGAAGAGATGGGGTTATTTCCAAGAAGAAATAAATGGGTCTCGGTTCAGCTCAACCATATTTGCAGTATTTATAATGCATACTGCTCAATAAATGATACTTTGATGATGTTCAAGGTAAAGCAAACAGACAGGCAAGCCATGGTTTTGTATATGTCCATGTTAGTATATCACTATGAATTAAAATTGATGAATCCCATGGCCATGGACCTCATTACAAGTAAACAAGGCTCCAGGGCCATCTCATGTTTTCGGAAGGCTCTAGGCGAACTTACAATTTAGGGCTTCTAATTTAGTATGCATAAGGCGGCCGAAGGCCACATTTTTTTTTAACCAAGGTATTTTCAAACAAGGTTTCCAGCAATCAATTTCTTATAAATGGACTGAAACTAAACTAATTTCCTTCGCGAGATTTAGTAACAAATATATCTAAATTATATAATTTCCTTCCGGTGGCGTGTCAGAGGGGATTAGAGAGAAGAAAAAGTTACAAATGTTTAAAAAATAAAATTTTAGACACCGTCCAAGCCTGTTGCATGCAAAAGGAATATATAATTTTGGGCCCCCAGCATATTGGGGCTCTAGGCGGCCGCCTAGATGGCCTATGCCATAAGACGACCCTGCAAGGCTCACACACAGTGCAAAGGAGCCATGAGTCGTGATTGCACCATCAACAACTCAAGTGTGCACCATTTCCTGCAACTTAGGATAGTTAATATTGTTGTAGGTCAATATCGTATATTATGTTAGTTCAATGTACTTATCAGTTCATGTAACAAACAAGTCGTCTGTCAAACCCTTATCTATGTAACTGTGTAACAACTATCAAACTTATCCTTGTAATCCAATGTGTATAAATTTAGGATCATAATGTAATGCAAAACATCTCAGAGATTTCATATGAATATCAATAATATTATCAAACCATTTATGGTCTCAATTTCATCTTCCTTTAATTGGTAATCCCTCGATACTCATATTTTATTATGGTATCAGAGCGGTGAGATCCTACAAAATATAGTAGTGAAAGAAAATCTTGAAAACCCTAGAAAAAAATTTCTTAAAAAATTTAAAAACCACAAAAATCACAGGCAAACCTAAGTTGTTTTAATCAGTCCCTGTTTCTAGCGCCAAACTGTGTTGGTATAAAATCTGCATAGAGACTTTACACCAAACAACCATGAAGTTCTTATGACATACTATGGATTTGAATACGTAACTTTGATGACTACGAGATTAAACAAAAGGTATCGAGAGACAAGTTCATATGCAAATAATCAAGAGAAAGATCTAATAACCATTAAAATGGTAATTTCTGGTGATATAATACATGGGAATTATGTTCCAAAGACCTGAGGAGATACTACCTAATCCCTCTCACACGCCTTAGGTTACACAAAAATTCCAACCCTTACAATGGTTCCCGAGCTCGCCTTATATAGGCAGAGTCGAGGGTGGATTACATCTAATAAGACAAACTACTCAATCGTGGTGGTGTCAGAATTTATCGAGTAAGTCGGTTGCCTTTCGAGATGTCTTCGGGATTCCTTGGTGTCCTCGACACCTTCCCTTCGACTTATCCAATATTGCCTCGAGCCCCCTTTTCCCCTGCTAAATATCCAACTCCTGGTTGCTCTTTCGACATCTTTCTTGCTATCATGCCTTGGGCTTCTGTTTACAACTCGAGACTTACTTTCCCTTATCGAGAGCTTGTGGAGCGTCTTGTGTACTTTCACCCCCTACAAGGTACTTTGGGAGGCGCTGATGATGTGTCAATAATGGCGACCCATGGTTGTTTCTGAAGGTGGGATATGTAGGATGGGGTATCTCATCGAAAATGCTGGTTGAACACCAGAGTTGAACACCACCCATAAACACCAATACGTGTCAGCTGAGGTGGAACCAATGTATTAAATAAGGAGATAAAGTGGGGGCGATTATTAGGGAGATGAAGAGATTATTTTGGAGCCACCGACATTTACTCATTTCCTTCTAATGTCGCCCTTTATAAAACAGTACCCCTGACTGATCTGGTGACTGTTACCAGTAAGTCTACACATATACCAAAAAATATTGCAGCAAATACCGTATGTATCAAACGGTTCTGGCTGAGAGATTGAGAGAGGGTGTGTGGGCCCCACCACTTGGGATTTGCAAGGACCCACTATTAATGTAAGACAAGGTATTTTAGCTGCGGTATGTATAGAATTTCCGGACTTTTATTTTTATTAGTAGTAACAAGGAGCCAAAGCCACCGACCTGCATTGTACGCTTGAAAATACTGAGAGCTGATGGATTATTTTCAGCGTGTTACAAGTTGAAGCTGTCAAATGGAATGAAAATTGATTTGGGAAGGAAATGGCATGAATTATATGGGGAGATACCAAATCTTTTAGGGCTGATACCAATGTATATAAGAAACACTTTTAGCTAGTTATGACCATTGGATCTATGAATTGGTATCAGTTCCAAAAGGTCTATACCCTCTTATCAATCCTGGGAAATGCTTACCAAAAAAATAAAAAATGCTTTCAAAAAATATCCTGGGAAATGGGGATTGATCCGCGGTCAAATTTAACCTTATTCATCAGAGCAACCACTATGGTGCTCAAAATGTAGGATATTTACATGTATTGTGGGTAAAAAAAAGGCGGCAAATATGCAACCACTATAGTTAGTTTAAAAAAAAAAAACATTTCTGGGGGTCGGAAAATAACCTTGACTAAGTCTTCTTTATCTTTAATTTTTTTTTCAATGGGCACAATACATTGCGGTTGCATTTAATCAAGTCTCCTTCATCTTGTTTTTATCTACCTCGAACCATATCAGGCTGCCAAACAATTAAAGCTACTGCTAATTTTAACTCACCTTACCTCTTTAATACCGTTACCCGCATCATCGATTCTGCATTTCACTTTCCGCAGCTTCTCAGTTTCCACCCTACAGCTTGGCGGAAACCCAGTTCCCGTCCCATAAATATGACCGTTTGACCCTTTTTTTTTTCTTCACACCCCCTCTACACCTCACATCTTAGCCATCCATCTTGCTAATTTTTCTTGGCCGTCAGATCCCCAACGACTCTTTTTTCAAAATTTAAAAAAAAAAGTTGTTGGGATCTCTTCAATATAAGAGAAATCTTCTTCTTTGGCCAATTCATCCCAATCAATCTTGTTCCAATTGATTCCTTCTTTCTCCCTTCAAATTTTCAAGTTTTTTTAACAAAAAAATCAAAATGGTGAGGAATTTCACTCCAGAAGAAGATCTTGCTGTTACTAATTGTTTTATTTTCGTATCATGTGATCGGAACCGTTGGTGCTGGACAAAATGGATCTCAATTTTGGGGGCGTGTTTTTCAAATGTTTGAGAGATCTACAGGAAATCCTAATGAAAGAGATGAACGTTCGATTCAAAATCGATGGCAAAAGCACATTCGAAAAGAAGTTGTAAATTATGTTCACTACACCATATTTGGCGAATAGCAACACTGAGTAGCAACGGTAATGCTGCCGTTGCGGAATAGCAACTCTTTTGGGCCGTTGCGGAATTTTTGGGCCGTTGCGGAATTCCGAAACAGAAGATTTTCCGTTGCGAATTTCCGTTGCTATTTTTTTGCGCGTGCGAAGTAAGCGTGCGGGCAAAACACTTCCCCACACTTTTTATGATATTTATGCCCAAGTATTTATCATTATAGGTTGTTTTCCGCCCCTAGTTTCAAGTGTGTGAAGAGAGTGTGTGCCATAAACACTTCTCAACACATTATAACCAACTTCACTTTCAGTTTCAGTTTCATTCTCATTTCCATTTTCAGAACAGTGCGGGAGAGAAAGAAAAAGAGCGGGAGAAAAAAATTTCATCTGGTTGTTAATCGAACCCTAATCACAAATCGCAGGCAAGGTGTTCATCTTTGTGGTGGTGCTACAAATCGAAGCCGTAGTCTTCATCTGGTTGTTAATCGAACCCTAATCACAAATTTCACAAATTGTTGTTTGAGTTTTGTTTGTTTTGCATGTATGATTGGGGTTTAGGTCATGCTGGTTTGGGTTTTATTTTGGGGTTTTTATGAATTTTATTTCTAGGGTTTGTTAATAAATTTCGTTTCTAGGGTTTTTGTGATATGGGTTTCTATTTTTTTTCTGATTTGAGTTTATATTTTGTGAATCACATGATGTGTTTTTGTTGGTGGTTGTTTTGCTGTTTAGGTATTGAGATATGAATCAGGATTTGGTCTTAATGTTTGTTCATGTTTGTTGTTAATATCTAGATAATCTGTTGTCTGTGTGTTTGTATTTTGCAAATGAAATTGATATGGTCAATATGGTCTGGTGGTAAATATTGAGCTACTTCTAGGCTCATTCTCTTCTAAAATGAGAATTCTGTCGTTAACTTAAAGGGATTCGGCACCCTACCACTAGACTGTATTGCCTAATTGATTTCTGTCTTTTCTTTAGTCATAGAAATGTTGTTAACATCTGGATAATCTATTGTGTGTGGTGCTAGGTGAGTATGGCAGGTTATTATGGATGTGAAATTGTGTGGATGTGAGTTTGTGCTTATGTATTTGTTAAATGGAGGTTATTATGGATTCCTTGGAGCTTTTAGCTGAGGCTAGGTTGGTGATTCACTCTCTTACGTGTGAGATGATAGTTATTCAGTGTTATGAAATGACCAACTTACACGTAGGAGAGTGAATGTACCAACAGATGTCGCTATTGCTCCTGAATCTAAACCATGTAGCTTGTAGACTAGCATATGACAGGATTATGACAGGATTATGATTTATAACTTTAATTGCTTGAAATCAGTGTGTGATATGTGCTGGTGATAGCTATTTTGCAGATTATTATGGCAGAAGTAGAGGTAGATGAAAATGGACTTCCCACTGGCGACTTGACAACTAAAATGGGTCATTTTAAGGGCTCCTTGATACGTACTCATATCCCTATCTCCTACCAAAATTGGAGGCAGGTGCCGATGAAGGATAAAATGGATGTCTGGCGGCAGCTAAAGGTATATCCCCTAAAATTTCTGAATTTTGTTTAGGTTCATAGTTTCTGGTTAATACCTTGAGATAGTAATTGGTGTGGTTTTGGTTTCAGGACGAATATGTAATTCCTGATACTTCAAGAAAGACTACTATAAAGGGGATGGCTGAACCATGGAGGAGACTCAAGTTTGAGTTGCGAAGAGACTACTACGATACTTGCAACTCCCATCAAGAAAGACTGTTGAATGTTCCTCCTGAAATAAAAGAAGAAGACTGGGTGGCATTCTGTGAGTATGAGAAGACTCCGGAAGCAGTGAAAAGTAGAGCAGATCATAAGAGAAAGAGGGAAGGCTATAAGTACAGCCATACCTCAGGTCGCAAACCCCATAGCCGGGTGAAGCGTGAACTGGTAAAAAATTTCAACTATTCTTGAATTATCACTGCTTTAGCTAGTTGTATGTGTTGATATGAACATGATGATAGTTGTATGTGTTTATAACTTGATATATGTTGCATTGGCTTTTCAGGAGAAGGCAAATCCTGGAAAGATAATCACTACTTCTGATGTGTGGCTTGAAACCCATAAACAAACTGGTGGTACCATTCTACCTAGCGCGCAACCCTACTATGTAAGTCAGATATAAGTTTTATATTTTTTTAAAAGATACTTAGTAACTGAAAGAATAACTGGTTTTGGTAATCGACATTTCAGGAAAAGCTGAAGAAGGCAGAAGAAGAAATCCAGCAATCACTTGAAGCTGGTACTCCTGTTGAAACTGAAGATCCACTGGTTGTAGCTTTTGGATCAGATGGTCACGGAAGGGTACGTGGTTGTGGTCCTATTTCTCGTACTGCATATGATCTATCCGCTCCTGCGCGTGCTAAAGTAGATGAACTGAAGTCTAAGGATGGAGAGCTGAGGGCAGAGGTTAAGGAGCTAGGTGGCAAAATGGAGTTTATGATTGAAGGCTTCGCCACATTGTGCAATGTTATCAAGGAGATCCAAACTGGACAATCTTCTTACATTGGGTCTAACCACCAGGACAGTTCATCCGGTTCACCTGCGGCCATCTATTCTGCATCAAATCCTCTAGTTGCTAATGCTGAGCATGCAAACATCTCCCCCACTCCTAGAAATGCAGCTACTGAAATTGCTCAAGGGAATGGTCTTGAAGATTTGTCACCTGCTCGATCAGCAGTAGGTGGTAGTGGTGCTAAAGCAGTTGGTGGTAGTGGTGCTACAGATATTCAGAAAGTTTTATTGAAGAACTTGGATGGTGATTTGATTGCTAGGGGTACACTTTGTGTCGGTGAGCAGGGATAAATCTGTCACAGCGTACCTGTTGCTGAGTCAAATTTCAAAGTGCTGCTGGATCACATTTACCTGCCAGAAGAGCCCACCATCAAAGCCAACAAGCTTGCTAGGAAATTTAAAGAAGTTGGAATTGGAGGGTTTTGTGTTCATCCAAAGAGTAACACGACATTTCATTAGATTGGTCGTCGAGTTTTTTGAAGATGTCAGCCATCATCTTGGTTTATAACTGACTTACTTTTATGGCTTGTTTTTTAGGGAGTACAGGGAAAATGGAGTTCCTTTTTTTATAAAGTTTATGGAGTTCAGGGAAAATGGAGCTCCTTTTTTTTTGGGTAAAGTTTATGGAGTTCAGGGGAAATGGAGTTCCTTTTTTTTTGGGTAAAGTTTGATGCAGTTTGAACTGTTCTTTTTTTGGGTTTTGTAAAGGTTGAACATGTTAACTGCTTGAATATATATATGTTTTGGTTATGTCTATATTGGTGTGTGACAGGGAATGGATGGGATATTGGTGTGTGACAGGGAATGAATGGTTTTGGGGGTACCAGAAAATTGTAGGGTATTGTGCTCTGGGAATTGCAGGGCAGTCTGAAATTTTTTTTTATAGTAAATTTAAGGGTAGCAACGGAAAATCAGCAGTTTCCAGTTTAGATGTTTACACCCCTCAAATTATGCCTTGAATTTTTTTCCACCCCTAGACTATAAAGCGTGCTAAATTCGCGTGTGCCGTCAACCTTATCTAGTGTCGACCTAAACTTAGCCATTTCATTTCTTTCATTTCTCTCTTTTCTCTTTTCTCTTCTTTTCTCTGCGAGAGAGAGTAGATAATAGAGAATATGGTTAGGTTTCATTCCTCTTTTATTTTTTCTCTGAATCTCTGTGTGTGAGGCTGCGAGAGAGAGAAGATAATAGAGAAGTTAGGGTTTCATAGAGAGTAGATAGGGTTATAGATTTTAATTCTCTGTGAGGATGCGGGAGAGAAGTTAGGGTTTCATAGATTTGGTTTTTCTTATCTTCATAATCGTTTTCATCTGGTGCTGCGATTAGGGTTCATCTGGTTTCTTCTTCAATTTCAGGTGATAAATTAGGGTTTCGTTGAAATTCTCTTTCAGTTTCGTTGGTACGGTTTTTTCTGCTCTGAATCTTATTTGATTCAGGTGAAATTTTATAAAAATTATTTGTTTTGATTTGAAATTTTATAAAAATTTGTTTTTAGGGTTTTGATTTCAAGTATTATGTGTGTGTTGTTTTTAGGATTCTAATTCATGCATGTTCAAATTTTTGTTTGTATTTTGCAAATGAAATTGATATGGTCAATATGGTCTGATTTTTTTTCTATATGTTGCTATTGTTATTGATATTGCTTGATAAATCTGTGAAATTGATAATAGAATGTGCTGGTAGAATGTGCAAATGAAATTGATATGATATGGGTCAATATGGTCTGGTGGTAAATATTGAGCTACTTCTAAGCTCATTCTCTTCTAAAATGAGAATTCTGTCGTTAACTTAAAGGGATTCGGCACCCTACCACTAGACTATATTGCATAATTGATTGCTTTCTGTCTTTTCTTAAGTCATAGAAATGCTGTTAACAAATATGTGTGAGTTTGTTGTAGTTTGTTTTGCATATGTTATACCTTAGGTGATTATATAGTTGATTTGGTTGTCTAAATGATAGAACAGCAAATTGCTGTTCTCATCAGGACTCCATAAATCTTCTATTTTTTTCTTTATCACTTGCTGGTAAAGAAGTAGTAGAAGGTTTATGGAGTACCTTGATGAGTGCGCCTTTTTGTTGTATCGCCTATTTTGTTGAATCTTCTATGATTCTACTTCTTTCATTATTACTTGTGGTAGTAAAGAAGTAGTGGCAGCAAATTGTCGCGTGCGCCTCAACACTCAAACCTTCTTGTTGCTTTTTTTTTTATCACTTGCTGGTAAAGAAGAACAAGAAGAGGGTTTGTGGGTACGAGGGGTGCGCCTTTTTGCTGCTTAGGTGTAAGTAGCAGCAAATTGTTGTTCGCGGCCAACCTGCCAAATCCTCTACTACTATCATTATCACTTTGTGGTAGTATAGAAGTAGAGGGTTTGGAGGTTTGTGGCCGTGTGCGCCTTTTTGCTGTTTAGGTAGTAAGTCACAACAAATGATTGTTCTTGTGCACCCCAAATCATTGACTTTTAGATGCTATTTCTGAAGTTTGATTGTGTGTAAAATTTCAGATATGTCAAGTGTGGCTGATAAGAGGTGGATGACTTTTAGTCGCAAGTCGAATACATACATACAAGGTGTAAGGTCATTCATTTCTTTTCTCCGCAATAAAGGTGGAGGTTTGTTCTCATGCCCTTGTGTTGTTTGTAGAAATGGTAAAAGATTGAAGTCAATTGATGAAATAGATTATCATTTGCTCAAAAATGGAATGCTTCAGACTTATACGATCTGGAGTTTTCATGGGGAAACCTTAGGAGTAGGACAACATAGTCATAACATTACTACTCATACTGTGGATGTCGAAAATGTAGCGGATAATGTATGTTTAGCTGATGAGAATGTTGATTCTGGTGTGAATGTTGAAGTTAATCCTAATCTAGGTGTAGATGAGAATGTTGATTCTGGTGTGAATGTTGAAGTTAATCCTAATCTAGGTGTAGATGAGAATGTTGATTCTGGTGTCAATATTGAAGCAGATCCTAATGTAGGTGCATATGAGAATGTTAGGTTACACAGTAGGAAAGAAAGAAAAAAATCTGCATATGAGCGTGCTAGAGAACCGTTATACCCTTCATGTTCTAAAGGAAAGACAGCATTGTATGCTGCTATTAGACTCAATAACATAAAGACCCAATATGGGTTTTCTGACAATGGTACTACTGCTCTCTTAGAATTGATGAAAGAGTTGCTTCCTGATGAGAACACATTGCCGTCTAAGTACCATGACATAAAGAAAATGATCCAAGAACTAGGTATGGATTATATAACATATGATGCATGTGTAAATGACTGCATTTTATATTGGAAAACTGAGTCGACATTGGTTAAGTGTCCGGTTTGTCAAGAACCAAGGTATAAGAAGGTTTTTAATGATGACAGGAAACTTACACAAGTGGCTCAAAAGACTTTAAGGCATTTTCCGTTGATTGCGAGGCTGCAAAGGTTTTATAGTGTACCGTGGATAGCAGAGGCATTTCTGTGGCATTTCAAAGCAAAGTCAGATATTAATGTGATGCGTCATCCAGTCGATTCTTCGGCTTGGCGATGCGCAGATAACTTTTCTCCTGAGTTTGCCAAGGAACCAAGAAATGTCACACTTGGGATCTCAACCGACGGCTTCAACCCAAATGGATGTTTTGGTGCAAGTCACAGTTGTTGGCCGGTTATTCTGTGTCCGTACAACCTTCCTCCTTCGTTGTGTATGAAAAAAGAGTTCTCGATGTTATGTTTGTTAATATCTGGCCCAAAAGCACCAGGTAAAAGTTTACTTCCCTTCATTTCTTTGTTTCTGCAAGTTCTCTGAAAATATATTCTGAATTTTTGCATGTTAACATGTATGTGTAGGTAAAGATATTGATGTTTATCTACAACCACTGGTAGATGAGCTCCTTGAGCTGTGGAATAAAGGTGTAATGACATACGACTCCTCCAGCAAGTCTGAGTTTCTTTTAAAAGCAAGACTTTTGTGGGCTATTCATGATTTTCCAGCTTTGGGTAC
>JAJJMA010224592.1:0-39218 GCA_023529015.1 Papaver nudicaule
ATTAATCAGCATCTTCAAGGCTCCTCTTTATCACTTTCTTCATTATTACGGACTTTTCACCTAGAGCTTTTAATGACACAAAGCTGTTCCTGTGGGAGGATGCAGTAATCCAATTTACCTCCCACTTCTCAACATCCCAAAGCTTTCTCACAGTAGTTGTTTTTGGGTCATAACAATAAAGCTCCCCAAAGTCCGCAAAGAGGACTTCATTCTTCTTTGTAACTAACAACGGCATAAGCTGAGAATCTTCATCTATAAATAGGGTACAAAGAGTGCTTGTAGAGGGATATGGGGAGAATAGCAGAAAAAAAAAATAAGAATACAAGCACATGACTAGAGATAGATGCAAATAAGCAAACCTATTTCTCTTGGGATTTTTGTCAAACAAGTTGTGTGCGTCCTGCTGTTGGTGAAGAAATAAGCTTGCTGCGGTCGTTTTTATATCTCTTCCTTCCCTGCTTTCAAATCCAACCCGTATATCTCTCTATGTCTCCTTCTTTCTCACTGTTTCTTCTGAGTACTTATTTTTCTATCTCTGTGACAATTCTTCCCCCCGTAAACAGAGAAGAAAAAGGAGATAGCGGGAGAAAAGAACTTCCACCAAAATGCCCTTTTGTATTGGGTGCGGTTTTCACCAAAATGCCCTTTTCCTTTGTATGTTTGGCACGTGTCACTATCATGGCACTCTTGAATTTAGATTAAGGCAGACTTCCACCTACTAGCTTGTTGGCCACCACCTTCAATTGGTCCGGCTAGACTTGGAATTCTGTTCTCTCGGCACAAAACTTTAGTTCTTGCTAGAACTAAACAAAGCCACCTGATTTACCTACTTTCGGAACAAGGAACCAGTTATGAAACTTGAATTTTTTAACATCTTAACGATCTCTTTTGTCCACTCATATTATGTATGATTACTGATCATGGTTCTGTCACTAAACATTTTAAAAATAAACTACTTACAAGATGTTTGTTTTTTACTGACCCGGCTCGAGTTAAATCATTTGTTTTTCTATTTTGAGTCAGGTTTGATTCGGCCACTGATTCAGACCTAGCATCTGACTCGGATCTATTTAAGTCATTTATTAAAATGCAACTGATTCGAAAAATAGCGAAAATATAAGTCAGTTGAGTCAGATCTGACTCAAGAAAACAAACATATCGAGTCAGTTCCAGTCAAGTCAGTTCAGTCAAATCAAAACCCAGTTAAAAAAAAACACATGATGTTGGTGAAATACACTGGAAATACGTGAATGTAACGGGATTCATTCTTTTAACTTCAATAGGAGTATCAGGATTCATTCTTTTAACTTGCTTGACTTTAACTTACTTCGCACAAGTTTGCATTTCAATGAGAGAAGCATAAAAATACTAGGAGTAACTTGCTAATAGTGGTTTTACACTGGCAGGATTGCTAATATCATTTAGTGCAATGTATATGTTGCTCAACCATTGAAATCCAAATCCTTCTCATTGAACCTTTTCCTCAATTGCAATGCAGTGTACACGTTGATCGGTACAATACGACACACCATTTTTAGTTCCTAAATCACAACCATTAGAGCAAGGGCTATGGGTAGAGTGGTTTTTCCACTCTATCACTTTCAGAAGAGCTGGAAATTTAGCCCTTGAGCTTGTAAATCAGCCCTTGCGTTGGAGAATTACTAAATTACCCTCACGTGTAACTACCAATTTACCCTTCACTTCATAAAAGTTTTACCAGATTGCCATATCACTAATCAAAACCTAAATACATTAACTGCATCTCCTCATGCTCATTCTTTCTTCTTCTTCTTCTTTATCATTAAAACTCAGAGACCTTCCTCTCCTTCTTCGTTCTCGTTCTTCCGCCATTAAAACCAGGGACGAAAACTTCATAAAACTCCTACTTTCTCATTCTCCATTCACGTTAACCTAATCTTCAAGTTCTTCTCAACTTCTTGCTGTTACAGTTAGGGTTTGATTAAAAAATCAAAACCTTGCAACTTATTTCACCACTTTCCATAAAACCCTAGATTTATTTTTGTCTAAGTAATTAATTATAAATTGATTTTAATTTGATTTTAGGTGTGTAAGTATAAAATCTGCATAGATACTTCATAGTCGACAGCCATTAGATCTATAAGCCTAAACTATGGTTTTAGTTGCATCATACGATGTTGATATGACTACTACGAAAGTAAGAACAATATCGAAATTGAGAAATATAAGCAATAACATGATAACGAATTAAACATAACAATAACTTGGATTTCTCTGGTTAACAATACATGGAAGTGATACTTAGAGACCTGAGGAGATGCTAACCTAATCTCACTCACACACCTTAAGGTTACACAAAAATTCCAACCCTTACAATGGACCTCGAGCTCGCCTTATATAGGCCGAGTCGAAAGTGGATTACAGCTAATAAGACAATCTACTCAATCGTGGGGATGTCAGAGTCTGTCGAGTAAGTCGGTGTCCTCGGAATGTTCTCACGAAGTTATCCTCGTCACCCTCGTATCCTTCCCCTCGAACTGTTTATTCAATGCTTATGAGCCTTCTTTGTCGAGCTTTCGTCCTATATATGATACATGTCTGGTTGTCTCCCACCGAGAGCGCGCTTTCCCAGATATTCGACCGTGACAACTCACTGGTGTACGAGATCCTCTCGAGTTTGATCTCCTACTACGATGTTGCTCCTCCTTCTTTGATCCTCTCTCCCGATCTTGACACGTGTCCTGATGGTATTTTACCCTCTATAGTTTGCCTCTTTTCTTGTTCGAAGATTGATGATGAAGAAAACTTCCAGTGTTTCACCTTCCTCGACAAGTGTCCATCATTTAGTTTCCCAACTGACACACGTAGCTTTAAAGGCTTTTCTAAACTATCGCCCACGCCACCTTTTACCTGCTACGTCTGTTCTATGTTTATCTTAGTTAAACCCGTTCGCTCTCTTTTTTTCCTTTCTTCTTCTTCTAAAACTTCTCGCCGTCTTCAGAGTTTCTAGGTTTCTCAGGCTCCTCTCCGTCTTACTCTCTCTTGATTTATTTATGAGTAATGGTAAGTTTTTTAGATTTTTTATTCGATGCTTCTTCTTTCCCTGATTCATGCTAACTTGTTTCTCGTCTAATTTTTGTTGTTGTGCTCAGGCTCCTAAGAAGAATGTTTCTGTAGAAAAATACCTTTTCCCGTAAGATGGTTGATCCTCAGCTTCTTTGTTGGGAGGAAAGGTCCGAAATTTATGGTTTTAAAATAGATCTCTTCTCTTGTAAAAGTTTTGGCAAAGGAGTTAACTTGTCTCCTGAGCTTATTTTTGAAAATAACTGCGATGGGAGGCGGATTATTGTTTCTGGCGAGCAGTTTGGTGCCGGACTTCCCATTCCTGTGTATAATCCGAAGAACCCCATGTTTTACGAGATTTACACCAAGATTTCTCCTCCTTGTGGCGTAATGCAGTTGAACGGGAACTTCATTCGAGTAACTCGCGAATGGGTAGCTCGTTCGGAGGGTAAGTCGTATTATTATGATAAACTTCCCCCAGATCCAGAACATCATCCAAGTTTCTGGACCGCCATTAATTTCTTTAAGCACTGTAGAGTGGAAAATTTGCTCAAGGAAGTTGCTCCTTGGAGTGTGAGTCTCGGCAAGGTACCCCATTCCGAACATGTTCTTGATGATGTGGATCCTAGATCCTCTACGAATAGGCTTCTTCGTCATTCCAGCGATGAAGTGTGGTTCTCGAAGCCAATGTTTATCGAGGGCCCAATTTATGTTTATGAGGAGAATAGGATCGAGAGAACAGGCTTTGAAAATGGCCATGATTTTCCTATCGTTGAATTCTACAAGATACACTTTTCCGAGGAGGAGCGAAAGAAATCCCGAGACAAGATCGTTGTTTATAAAGCGAAGGTATCATAAAAAAAAATTATCTTTCGGCATCCCCCTTGATCTGCCTATCCTTATTTATGCCACCTTCTTTTCGCGGAAAGAGGAGCAAGAGAGGCAGAAAAAGCTACAAGGCCAAGGGCTAGATGATCCGAAAAAGAGGAAAAGACCATCGAAGTCGGCCAATGATGGAAAGGGGGCAAGTGGTCAGGTGATAAACACAACGTGCCTTAGTTATGCTATGGGTATGAATACCTGCCTCTGTTTGGAACCTGACAAATTGGCTACTTTTCAGCTGAGAGGTGATTACTGGTGGTGAAGGCATGATGGAGTATTCTATATGTGACCCCCATCGCAAGAAAGTTACCACCGGAGGATTGTAAAGACGATTGCTTTGAAGTTAGTGAGTTCGAGGAGGTATCCTACGAGGGCTGTTGGCAAAGGAGTGGACGAGTCTTCGAATGTTTCTGTCGAGGATGTGGATGACAAATAAACCGAAGAGGACGAGGATGTTCAGCCTACTTCGAAGAAGGGCAAGAAGGATCCTGCTCTCGAACAACCTCCCAAAAGTTCTTTGCCGAAGTCATATCGTAGCGATGTTGTGCTGACCAAAAAACCTACTGTCTCTGCTTCCCTGAATGTCACTGCTGCTGATTTTGAATCCGTCCTTCACCAATCTGGCATGAGGTTGGATGTGTACGGTTCGAATGAGCGTCTGGTTGATGCTTCTTTAAGTCAACATTCTCTGCCTTCCCAGGGTGGCCCATCGGTTCCAACTAGCTTTCCTCACAGACCTTATTCTGAGGAGGAGATTCGACAGTTCATGGAGCGGTGTTCTCTATCAGGTCCTTATGTCGGAGATATTGTTAATCATCTACGCCAGGATCCTCGGAATCGTCAGCTTGACTCCTTTCTTACCACCTTTATTGCACAGTATTTTTCTGGTGCTTGGAACACAAAGACCCTTGGCTCAGCGTGGACGAAGCACCAAGCGTTCCTCGAGGATGTAAGCATATCTCCCTGAGTTGCTATAATCTTTTGTCGTTTGTTTGCTTATTAATTGTGTACTGTTTGCTGTGACAGAATTATCATCATGGAATGTACTTGCTGGATTTGTCTCGATCTCAAGAGAATGAGATTACTCATCTTGACAAAGAGTTGCTGAGTTTGCAGCAGGAAAACGGTATCTTACGAAAGATCTTGAGAAGAGTAGGGGTAAGATAGTGCTTGGCTACCGGTTTTTCCTCAAATTCTCGTTGTTGAAGTACTTTAATTGATATTTTTATTTGCTTGTGTTCAGGTGAAGTGATGGACTTGGGAAGCAACTCGAAACTGTTGCTGGTGAACTGGACTCCCTTTCTGGAAACTTGAAAGCTCAGTGCGAACTGGCTTCGAAGTTGGTTACTCAGCTGAAGAATAAAGAAAATGATCTTGGGTTGCTACAGAAGAGTCGAGATGATAAAGATGGTGAGATTAAGCTTCTTAAGGAGAAGGTTACGTCGCTGAATCAACATATTGATGGAGAGTCTGAACGGAAGGCTCTGTTCAGCTGTATGCATGTTCGTGATCTTTTCGGAAATTCGGAATGCGACCTCCTTTTTACCGTAACGGTACGAGTGATCCTAATGCATCGTAGGAGACTGATAAGGAGTTAGTTTCTGCCCAGGAGGTTCAGCATATAGTAACACAGTTGTTGGAAGAGAAAGCTGGTATTGAAGAAGTTGAGGAAGAAGATAATGGAGAGGTTATTGTTGATGATGATGATGATGATGATGATGGTGAGGATGAGGAGGAAATGGGAGAGGAGGACAATTTGGTGGAGGAATCTGGGGGTGAGAAGCCAGTTGTAGAAGAAAAGGTGGTGGATGTGCATACAACAGAGGGCGAGAAACCGAAAGAAAGAGATGGTGGTGTCTTGGAGAAAGAGAAAGGGAATCAAGGTGAGAATGTTTACAACGAAGAGTCGACTAAGGAATCTTTGAAGGATTCTGTCGAAACTTCTGGCAACGAGGCAGGTAAAGGTGTCGAAATTGATGTTCAAGTTGTTAAAACTGATGTCGAACGCGCTCCCGAAGTCGATGCTGGTGCTAAGGAGGATACCGAAGATGCCGCATAGAAGATGTTATATTCCTTCTGCTATCTTTTTTGTACTTTCCTTTGTTTATCCAGGGCCTGCTTTCCCCTTTTGTTTATATTTCTTGTTTATGTTGTAAAACTGTGTATTATTGAGCGTCATTGCTCCTTCTTCGTAATGAATTTTCTGTTTGTCTTGCTGGTAGATGATTTTTCTACAGTACACACTGTTTTTTCTGTATCTCGTGAACAGACATAAGTTTGATTTTTGCAATATTCTAGGTTCCTAAGGTTACTTAGGGCGCAATTCCAGGGTTTACTTCGATGTGGGAGATAGTAAACCAAGCTAGTGGGGGCTTACGGATCACCCTTCCCAAAGGCTTTCAGCTACTTCCCTGTTTTTAAGCAAACACTGGCTATCGAGGCCATAGGTACCCGTTTTGCCTCAGAATATTGGGCGGATATCAAAGATACTAAGTATACTAAGTATCTTCTAAGAGAACATGGTGGTGTTCTGATAATCCGTTCATCCCAAGTAAAGCAGGGAACTTATGGTAGGTAGATGATATGCCTTGCCTCGATAATAAAGTAGCACAATGGGGGAGTGGCAGTCAAGGCTGGAGCTTAGACATGGTACTATTCTCCTGTCGCGGCCTAGAATTCGACCCATCTGTTCTCGGCAGCCCCTCCTCGAGGCTGTGTTTTGACTTTTTAGAGGAGGTCCCTTGGCTGCGTGACCTGCTTACCCTTCCCATGAATGTAAGAAAATTTGCTGCCTCGGGGTTCCATCCACCTCTAAAGGTAGATGTTAATCCCATTTATCATCCCCTCGACGCCTCAGAAGAGAGGTCCTCATGGTCGTATGGTAGTGGGTTCAAATGCATCATTGGCTTATATAGCTTAGGTGCAAAGTACCGCTAACGTGGTATCTTGTGGGTAGAGGACTGTTCCATATAGCTCGTAGGGCCCTTACGGCTTATATGAACATCAACTATGTGCCTGCTATTCGAGGACTTTTTATTTTTGGCATCTGAGCCTTGGCGTTAATGCCTTTTGATTTCATTGCGTCAAGGCACTAGGGGAGATATGGCATCATGGCATGTTTGCTTTCATGGCATCAAAACCTTAGGAGATGTGCCTAATCAGGTAGAACTTTTGAGTCGAGGAACAATCTTTACGAATTGAAGATAATTCTTTATTTGAGGGTACATAGCGAGGTACAGTATTTTTATGTATAATATTTTCTTATATACTTCGTATTCCATGCATTGTCGAACCTCATTCCATCTTTCTCGTCAATTAACTTGTATGCACATTTTCCTGCTACTTGCTTTACTTTGAAAGGCCCTTCCCAAATTGGTTCTAGTTTCCCTGCATTTCCCTTTTGGTAAGGTGGGATTTCTCGTAACACCAGTTCACCAGGTTGGAATTCCCTTTCGATGACTTTTTGTTGTATCCTCGAGCTAGCCCCTGCTGATAGTTGATGATGTGTTGCCGAGCGTCCTCTCTGGCTTCTTCGAGGTCATCTAGCTTGGCGTATATTAAATCAGTTATGAGGTTTTGCTCCCATGACTTGTATTTATCTGTTGGTATCATGATTTCGGTGGGGAGCACTGCCTCTGTCCCATATGTTAGATGAAACGGGTTCATTCCTGTTGCAGCTCTTCGAGATGTCCGAAATGCCCATAGTACGTTGTGCAAGTGCTCACACCATTGTTTTTTGTGGGGTATGACTCTTTTTTTTTCAAGTTTTCTCCTATTGTCTTATTTGTTGCCTCTGTCTGGCCGTTACTTTGTGGATATATTGGAGTTGAAGTTCCTAACCTTACGTTGTATTGGTTTAGCAATTCTATAACATCAGCGCTTAGGAATTCTTGAGCATTATCAGAGACTATTTTGGCAGGGACTCCGAATCGACAAAATATGCTCTCCCAAAAGAAGGTGAACACATCCCGTCCTGTGTGATTTTTTAGAGCGTTAGCTTCAATCCATTTTGAGAAGTAATCTGTTGCCACGATAATGTACTTCATTTGCCCTGTTCCTGGAATGAATGGGCCGACAATATCTACCCCCCATTTGGCGAAGGGCCATGGGTTTAGTACTGAATTTAAGTTTGTTGATGGCGCATGAATTCTCTTGGCGAATCTTTGGCAAGGGTCGCACCTTCGAGATATGTCTTTTTCATCGGCCTTCATGTACGGCCAATAATACCCTTGAACCTTGGTTCTCTGAGCGAGGGCCCTTGCCTCACTATGAGTTCCTGCTTCACCGCTGTGCAGTTGTGTCATTAATGCAACACCGTCTATTCAATGAACGCATCTCAGTAGTGGGCCCAAGAACGACTGTCGGTATAAAACTCCATCCAAGATTTTATAATTTGTTGATCTACTTATTATTTTATGTGCTTTGAGCGGGTTGCTAGGCAATTCCTTGGTCTCTAAGTATTTTCTTATGGGTATTCTCCAATCTTCGTTGTCATTCTGGATTGTCATTACTTGTTCGTCCCTGATGTCTGCTATGGATGATTTCTTCACTCTTCCTATCTCGACAGAGATGACGTCTTGGTCCGTCATTTTTGAGGCAATAAATGCCAGAGCGTCCACGTGCCTGTTATCCTTCCTGCATATGTGTCGAATTTTTATATGTGGGATCTTCGCCATTAATCTCTTTGCTAATTTCTTGTATTTTGATAATGAATCGTTTGATTGGTAGCTTCCATCAAGCTGTGGCAGTACAAGTTGAGAGTCTGTAGTTATCCGTGCTTCTTGGATTTCCATTTCTATCATATATTTTAAAGTGTGGATCATTGCCTTATTATGTTTCGTTATTTGTTGCTTCGAACTCCAATCGGAGTGCATATCCTGTCTGCTTCCCTTCTGGCGAAGTGAATACTATTCCAACTCCTTGAGCATCACCATTTACCGACCTATCGATGAATACTTCCCAACGCCGAGGATGACATTGCTCTAGGAGATCCGGTGGTCCATCTTCGTCCTCGATCCCCAGTATTGGCTCTTCTTCGTAATCTTCTTCGATTGGAAATTCGGCTAAGAAGTCAGCGATGATTTGCGATTTTAATGATGTTAGAATTTCGTAAACCATGACATATTGGCCTATTTGGGCGTTCCATTTGGCAATTCTCCCGGCTGCCTGCATGTTTTTAAGACCCGATTTAATTGGTGTTTTGGTTAGCATAGTGATTTTATGAGCCTGGAAGTACGTCTAAAGCTTTTGAGTTGCTACCACTAACGCAAGTATGAGTTGCTCCAGCTTGGTGTAATTTCTCTCGGCCTGAAAGAGTGTCATGCTGATGTAATATACCGGTTTTTCTTCTCCTCTGGTGGTTACAAGTACTGCGTTGATGGCATCCGAGTTGGCAGCAATGTAGAGTCTCAAATCTTCATCTTTCTCCGGACGATGTAGAGATGGCAAGCCTGCTAAGTAATTTTTGATTCCTTGGAATGCAGTCTCTCTCTCTCATCCATCCATACGAATTTTTCCCCCTTTTCAGAATGCTGAAGAAGTTTTTGCATCTATCCGAGGATCGAGCAATGGATCTCCTAAGGGCAGCCAGCCTTCCATTCAATACTTGTACGTCTTTTATGGTTGTGGGTGATGGCATTTCTCGGATTACTTGCATCTTCGACGGATCTGTCTCGATCCCAGTTTTCGTAACGACGTAACCTAAAACTTTCCCAAGGTAACTCCGAAGATACATTTTGTTGGATTGAATTTCATGTTAATTTGGCGCATCTTCTCCAGTATTTCTCAGAGATCTCTAACGTGAGTTTCTGCCTTCTTGCTTTTTACTGACATGTCGTCTACGTATGCTTCCACAGTCTTCTTCAGCCAAGGGCGAAAGATATTCTCCATTGCTTTCTAATATGTAGCAGCGACATTCTTGTGTAACAGTAAACCCGTTGGATGTTAAGAATGCCGTGTGTTTTTGATCTTCATCTGTTAGGCGAATTTGATTATATCCAGAGTCTCCGTCCATGAAGCTTAATAATTCATGACCTACTGTTGCATCTACCATTTGATCTATGCTTGGGAGTGGGTGTGGGTCCTTGGGACATGCCTTGTTCAAATTGCTGAAATTTATGCAGATCCGCACTCCCTTGTTTTTCTTCGGAACAATGACCATATTCGAGATCCAATCTGTATAATGTATTCTTTTGATAATTCATGTGTCAATCATCTTGCCGAGCTCGGATTTTACTGCTTCCTGGTACACATCTGCTAGCTTTCTCGGTCTCTTCTTGAATGGCCGTACCGAAGTGTTTATGTCTAAATGGTCACATGCTAAGCTAGGGTCAATTCCCGGCATCTCGATCATCCTCCAGGCGAACACATCCACATATTCCTTTAGTAAGCTTTCCAACTCCGCACGCTGTTCCTGTCCCATTAATATTCCAATTTTCACGACTTTTGGTTCCTCGGTAGTTCCAATATTCACGTCCTCGGTAGGTTTCGTCGGGGTAAAGTTTGGTGCTTCCTCGTTCATTACACTGGGATCCTTCGGGGCTTCCTTCGTAATTGCTCCATCATCTCCTTTGATTACTTGATTGTTTTCCTTGTCGATCATCTCCGCCTTTTGTTGTCTGTACCGCTCCCTTAGATTGCGCCTTGCATGTTTTCGTTGTTCGATTTCCTTCTCATGACATGCTTGTGACTCCATGATTTCGCCCTTGATTTCACCTATACTCGTAGGAGTTGGGAATCTGGGCTTTTGGTGTAGTGTAGAAGGTACTCCCAATATCCATGCAACCATGGTCGCCCCAAGATAGCGTTATAAGGTGACTCGATGTCTAGGACGAAAAATGTGGTTTGCAACTTCATCGAGCTTACGTAAATTGGTAATGAGGCGTCATCCTTTGGCTTCGAAGCTCTTCCGTTGAATCCGTAGATTGTGTAGTCTGACGCCATCAACGATATAGTATTTTTGAAAAATTTCCTGTATGTCGTTCCGAAGAGGATGTCGACGGAACTCCCTGGATTAATCAATATCTTTGACAATGACTCTCCGTTTACACTTACAGTTATCACTAGGGGGTGTTGCTCGGGCCATCCTTGGGAAGATCGTCTGTTGAGTAGAATATCGGTTCCAACTGCCATGGTTCGAATTTCCTTGCTTCTGCAACTATCATTATTTCTTTCCCGTATCCGTCTCTCTTGTGGATCCTTCCTGTTATGTTGCTTCGTGAGCTGATGTTTTTCCTTGAATGAACCACCGAGTTGCAATGGGTGCTTTGGAGTGAAGTTTCATCTTGTGATTCCATTTTGACGAGCTGCTTCGGCATCCTTCTTTCGTGAAAGCGACCCTGCAAAATTGCAGCCGACAAGTGAGGTTCACAGTTGTTAATGTGTCCTAGTGGTCTGACATGTACGATACTTCTAACTGTACTAGGCATTTTATGTGTCATATATTGTCATTTTGGCTATTTCCTTTTTTGACAAAATCTCTTTTGTACTACTTTTTGTGATATCTTATCGGAGAAATGAGTTTCGTTCTTGACTAGATCTATGTGTTTCACAGGTTAGATTCCTTGAAGAAACATCGATCTTATCATATTGATGATCTTCTCAAAAATCCTTGAGCGTGCTAAAGCTTTTAAGATCTTTAGACACCCAAGCTGGTGGAGCTTATAGTAATATGAAGTTCAAAGAAAATCTTGAAAACCCTAGAAAAGAATTTCCAAAAGAATTTGAAAACCATAAAATCACAGACAAACCCTAAGTTGTTTTAATCAGTCCCTGTTTCTAGCGCCAAACTGTGTGCGTATAAAATCTGCATAGACACTTCATACTCGACAGCCATTAGATCTATAAGCCTAAACTATGGTCTTAGTTGCATCATACGATGTTGATATGACCACTAAGAAAGTAAGAACAGTATCGAGACTGGGAAATATAAGAAATAACATGATAACGAATAAAACATAAGAATAACTTGGATTTCTCTGGAGAACAATACATGAAAGTAATACTTAGAGACCTGAGGAGATGCTAACCTAATCTCACTCACACGCCTTAAGGTTACACAAAAATTCTAACCCTTCCAATGGACTTCGAGCTCGCCTTATATAAGCCGAGTCGAAAGTGGATTACAGATAATAAGACAATCTACTCAATCGTGGGGATGTCAGAGTCTGTCGAGTAAGTCGGTGTCCTCGGAATGTTCTCACGAAGCTATCCTTGGTACCCTCGTATCCTTCCCCTCGAACTTTTTATTCAATGCTTACGAGCCTTCTTTGTCGAGCTTTCGTCCTATGATACCTGTCTGGCTGTCTCCCACCGAGAACGCGCTTTCCCAGATATTCGACCGTGACAACTCACTGGTGTACGAGATCCTCTCGAGTTTGATCTCCTACTTCGATGTTGCTCCTCCTTCTTTGATCCTCTCTCCCGATCTTGACACGTGTCCTGATGGTATTTTACCCTCTACATTAGGGTTCCCGATTTGATACTGAATTTTGGGGTTTCCGACTTGATTTTGATTTTAGGGTTCTCGTTATTTCTGATTTTTTATTTTGATTTTAGGGTTCTTGTTAACTAATTTTGAATTTTGAATCTGGATAATTTGTCAATTGAGTATGTTCTGTGACTAAGATTGATTCATGGTTATGGATGTGGATTTTGGGTTGCTGCAGAGGTGGCATGTTGGATGTATACAGGAGAGCTATATACTGAACTCTGGTATGCATGTGCTGGTCCTCTTGTTAACATTCTTCATGTTTGTGTGGTTGTCTTTATTCTGATTGTGTTTGTGGCTAATGCCTTGAATCTTCACAAGAAAGGGTATCTGAAATTGAGAATGAAACTTCTAGATCTTCTGTCGGGAATCATTCCCGTTATTTTTGCAAGACACCCACCAAATATGATATGAGTACTCATGGTGGATTAGTATTTTGTTATTGGAGTGTCATAGCTTAATTTTTTTAATTATGTTTTTACATATCAATCTTGATGTTGAATGGATAACTGTTTTGATTGGTTTGGACTATAGAACTACTTTTGTAGTAGCTAAGCAGAACATAAAAATCTAATATACAAACTGTTACTGGCTTACATTACTAGGTGTTGAGGTTAGTGTGCTTACTGCTTAGGAGTCATGCCTAGTTGATTTGTATGTGAATTGGTTTCTTAGACCTTCGTAATCTAAAGTGCTTTTGCTGGAACCTGGAAAAAGTAAATTAGGTGATGTCGGCTGTGTGCGTGACCAAATATGACTGTGGCATATACAGAACAATAAGAGTATATATTGTTAGTCCTTGTGTTATGTACATCTTATTATCGAGTATATGGGTGCCAAAAATGTACATATTTATTAAATTTGTTTTCAAGTTTTGTTTCTTTCCCCAGACATGGTTGTTGTTGCACTCTGTGCCTCTATGCTAAATCTGCGTGTGAACCTTCTCTCATTCCCTTATACTCTTTGTTTCTGCTTGTATTTGCCTTTTCTACTTGAGTTCATCTCAATTACATTTAGATGCTTTGAACTTTGCAGGAGAATGAAGGAACTTTTCTGCTTCTTTTGATGTCAGATTTTATCAAGAAATGGTAATGGAAGTGATTTTAACTTTCTAAGAATCATTTGTGTTCACATCTCTGATATAACAAGCCTCACATAAGTCTTAGTTTGCAACGAACTGTAATCAATTGGATTATGATATTGTATTATTGCAGAGAATGCTACCCAATTAAATATACCACTGATTCAACATACAGTGTAATAATTTGTTGTAAATGAAGAAGATACATCTGTTGTAATAATCTTTGTAGTGTTTGCAATGAAATGTTATCAATTGGATTATGTGTGGCAACATAGACAAGTTCGTCTTGATTATGTTATCACACGACTGAGTCAAACCACTTTGTCTAAGGTTCGGCCTAAAAAGGAAAAAGCAGGGCCAGCCGCACCACTTTGTCTAAGATTCGGCTCAAAGAGGAAAAAACACGGGACAGACGAACCACTTTGTCTAAGGTTCGGCCCAATTCAGTAGGTTTCTATAAAAACACGGGACAATCGAATCCAATTAAAGAGCGAATTAGGGAAGAAAATAAAAAAGACACAAAAATGAATAAGATTTAGTTCCTTGCTGCACCACCCTCTTACTGGTTGTAGCTAGTACTCTCGGGCTTGTATCTGATGAAACTGACACATTGTACTTGACGAACGTTGTCGAATCTGATGATTCTGATGAAGCAGTCTGGGTATGCAGCCTTGGCCTCCTCTAGCTCCTTGATAACTTGGGAAGAGTCAGTACAACCGAACATGGGTAGCTTCCACATTATCCAGTAACGACCATCATAATATCCAGGGGAGATGTTGTGCTCTTTGTAGGCGAATCCTCTCTGTAGTATTTCACAAAATAAAACGGGAATAAATTTCTCTGGAAATTATTTAAATATTAAGAAAAAGCAAATTCGGGTTTCATAAAACACAAAATTAGCGCTATTAATCCTAAGGAGTTAGTACGTAAGGCGTCGAATTCCAGGCAGGGAACCCAGTTGTTCTTGAGAAGGTAGTCAACTTCCTTTGCCAATTGCTCGGTGGTCAATGGGGGAAGCTATGAGAGGGTCTCAAACTTCTTCAAACCAGTTGGTGGCCACACTTATACGCATACAAAATTTTAATTAATAATCTAGTATGCGGATAATATATAAGAACCATAAATATATCCTTACAGAGAATGAGCTATAATGATATATACCTGCATGCAGTTAACTATTGCACCGTTGCTGGCAACAGAGGTGATGTCGTTTGATTTGCGGGTAACTGGGAATGCATCCACGGATTTCAAACCGCTGAATAGTGCAACCATGCTAGCTTGAGCGGGAGTGGAGCTCCTTACGGAGGCGACTGCAGCAGCAGAGAAAATCATTGAAGAAGCCATTTTTTTTCTTTTGACTTCTGTGTGTTTAGATCAAGAATTAATAGGCATTCAACTTACTACTCATGGACAATCATTACACTCATGGACACTTTCAGAAAGGATTATGAGCATGAAATCATCTATCTTGGCATAATACTCTTACTAGCAAATGTTAACATTTTATAGCATAAAAGAAGTATTACACAACAACTGTATAGGAATAGCTTTATTGATATCTAAATCTGTTACGACACCGACACCACCTTGTTTCTCTTATTTCCTAATTTAGCTTTGCCTTATTTAGTTTGCTTAAGTTTCCTAGTTTGATTAAACTTCTTTATTTCGGCATTGCTGCCAACTAAGTTTGTTTAGCTATATATACTTAGTTATGAGTCTGTAAACAGACATCAATACAAACAACCAAGTTTTTTTATTTTGTTTTCCAGCTTTGAGGTTGCTCGCCCCAAATCAAAAGGGCTTTATCCTGTTCTTTCTTTTGTTTACAACCATAAACCAGTATTAAAAGGTCTAGAACCCTAACACCTGGATCAGAGCCGTTTTCGATCAAAACCACAAATTTCACCCAATTTTTTTTAAGATGTCTTATACAGAGAACTTGAAAGCTATTAATGATAACATTGATAGTGTCGCTAAGCAACTTGATAACCTAGTTGACATTATTACCAAACTCCACATGCATGATGAAGATGCAGAACGTAAGAAACAAATTGCTAAACAACAGCAGCGTGATGCGGAGAGTTCATCTCTTACGACAAAGCTTACCACATCCCTAAATTCAACTCTTCAATCAACAATGGAAAATTCGTTACGTACCGTGTTTAGAGAATTTATGCCTCGGATGCAACAACTTAATGGCATTGTTCCACCACCACCTCCACCGCCACCTAATCCAAATATTAACGTTGAACATCAGCAGCCTCGACCTGGTGCAGTTAATAATATCAAGTTTCCAAACTTTAATGGTGAAGATCCTGATGGCTGGATATTCAATGCTGGCCAATATTTTAGTGTCTATAATAATTCTGATGCCCTCAAAATTATTGTAGCTTGTGCACATCTCAAGGTGAAGCCAATATTTGGTATCGTTGGAAAAAAAAAACAGAGTTACTGTGACTACATGGTTGGATTTCTGCAACTTGGTTCGTGCTCGATTTAATCCTGACAAATTTGTTGATGCCAGACTAGCCATTAGCACCATTGACCAAAAAGGTACGGTACGTCAACATATTCCTGAATTTGAACGTTTGCTGAATTTTGTTGATTTTCCAGAGGATTACTTGATAAGTTGTTTCATTCGTTCACTGAAACCACATATTGGCTCTGTGGTTAAATTGCTTGGCCCAAAAACTTTGGATAAGGCCTACACTAAGGCAATTCATCAAGAAGAGGCTTGTGCAGTCCCTAAATTTGTTCCAAGATAGCCTTATCGCCCTCCACAATTCAGGAATGAAACCACTACCCCATCTACTCAGTTCCATAAGCCTTCATTACCTCCTGGGGCTAGACGATTGTCGCAAGATGAACAAAGAGAAAGAAGAGAAAAAGGTCTTTGTTTTAACTGCGATGAATTCTATAGAGCTGGTCATGTTTGTGTAAATCCTAGATTAACTATCTTGGATGTTACTGAGGATGTCACTGAAGCTGATGCTGTGCAAACTGAAGAAACTCATATCTTTGATAGTGTTGAATTATCGGAATCTGAACCTACAATCTCTATGCACTCATTAATGGGATCTCCTTTTCCTAGAACAATGTGAATCACTGGTTACACTAAAGCACATCCTATCACAGTGTTGATAGATTCAGGTTCAACACATAATTTTCTTCATCCATCTTTAGCCAAACAATGTGGTTATTCGATTCATTCCAAAGATCTTCCACTTAGTGTGACTCTTGGTGATGGTGGTAATATGGATACTCGAGGATCCTGTCTCAATATTCCTCTTGGTCTGCAAAAATACAATTTCGCATCAGATTTTCGTCTACTTGATATTAGTGGATGCGATGCAGTATTGGGAGTTCAGTGGCTACGCACCTTAGGGACAATTAAATGGGATTTCGAAAAGTTGACTATGCAGTTCAACATTAATGGCGCAACTATTTCATTAACTGGAGACAACAAATCATCTGTAATGATTTTGGAAGCAGATTCAATGCAGCGTTTATTATGCAAAGAAAATATGGAGTTTTTCTTCAACTATCTGAATTAACTACTTCATTGACTGCAACTAGAGTTCTGGTACCTGAAATACAACAGTTACTTACACAGTTTGCTGACATTTTCAGAACTCCTACGGCTCTTCCTCCTGAAAGAATTCATGATCATAAAATTCCTCTACTACCTGGTTCATCTCCTGTCAATGTGCGACCTTACAGATATCCGCATTTTTAAAAGGATGAAATAGAGAAGATAATTGCTGAACTTCAACAAGCTGGTTTCATACGACCAAGCTCTAGTCCTTACTCATCTCCCATTTTAATGGTGCGCAAAAAAGATGGCTCTTGGCGTATGTGTGTGCATTATAGGGCCTTAAATAAATTAACCATCAAGGTTCGTTTTCTCATCCCAATGGCCGATGAACTATTAGATGAGTTTTATGGCGCAACCGTGTTTTCCAAATTGTATTTACGATCGGGATATCATCAAATCCGTCTTCATCAACAAGATATTCAAAAATCAGCATTCAGACACATGACGGTCACTTTGAATTCCTGGTAATGCCATTTGGATTATCGAATGCTCCTGCCACTTTTCAGATTTTGATGAACCATATCTTCAGGCCACATTTAAGGAGGTTTGTTCTCGTTTTCTTTGACGATATACTAGTCTATAGTAAGAACATGACTGAGCATATTGAACACTTATCTGTTGTGTTTCATATCTTACGTACTAATACTTTGTTTGTCAAAGAATGGAAGTGCACTTTTGCACAATCATTTGTTGGCTACCTTGGACATGTAATTTCTTCTAAAGGAGTCTCAGTTGAGAATGACAAGATACAATGCATATTATCATGGCCAATTCCTTCTACAATTAAAGAATTGAGAGGGTTTCTTGGGTTAGCCGGATATTATCGCAAGTTCGTGAAGGATTATGGTAAGATCAGTGCACCCTTAACACAATTGCTCAAGAAAGATGCTTTTGTTTGGACTGACAAGGCCACTGCTGCATTCAAGCTACTGCAATAAGCTCTCACTACAACTCCAGTATTACAATTACCAGACTTTTCGAAGGAATTGGAATGCGATGCTTCTGGTAATGGCATTGGTGTTGTTCTGATACAATCAAAGAGACCAGTCGCATTCTTTAGCAAGCCCCTATCTGGGAAAAATCTTAATTTATCAATCTATGATAAAGAGATGCTCGCTATTGTTTCTGCAATTCAAAACTGGCGTCCTTATTTGCTTGGGAGACATTTCAAGATATATACTGATCACCGCAGCCTCAAGTTTTTTCTGGACCAGAAATTGTCTTCCATGGAACAACAAAAATTGTTGTCTAAATTACTTGGCTATGATTATGAGATCATATTTCGTCGTGGTAAAGAAAATATTGCAGCTGATGCTTTATCACGAATTACATGCTCTAACTTTCATATTTCTACACCTGTTTTTTCTGGTATTAATGACATTACTCAAGAATGTCATGATGATACGGTATTGGGAGCCATTATTCAAAAATTAAGCCAAGATGCATCTTGTAAGGTAAATTTCTCTTATAATGGTGGTATATTACGTTATAAAGGTCGCATAGTTGTGCCATCAACTTCTACAAGGTGCACTAAATTTCTTGAAGAGTTTCATTCAGATCCAATTGGAGGACACTCTGGATACTTAAGAACCTACAAGCGTCTGCAGCAAAATTTCTATTGGAAGGGAATGAAGAATTCAGCAAAGGAGTTTATTTCTCATTGTGATACATGTCAGCGTAATAAATCTGAGGCTGTAGCTCAACCAGGGCTTTTGAGTCCACTTCCAATATCTGTTGACATATGGCTGGATATTTCGATGGGATTCATTGATGGATTTCCATCTTCTTCTCGGAAAAACTCTATCTTAGTAGTAGTGGATCGATTATCAAAATATGCACATTTTATACCTCTCACACATCCATATACTGCTAGCTCTGTAGCTGGGATTTTTATGCGTGAGATTGTACGACTTCATGGCATGTCGAGGAGTATTGTCAGCGATCGAGATCCAGTATTCATCAGCAATTTCTGGGAGGCATATTTTGCTTTGCAGAATACCAAATTATGCCGTAGCACTGCATATCACCCGCAATCCGATGGGCAGACAGAGGTAACAAATAGAACATTAGAATGCTATCTTCGATGTTTTGCAGGTGTAAAGCCAACTGATTGGGTTAAATGGTTGCCATGGGCTGAATGGTGGTAAATACTAGCCATCACTCAGCAATTAACATGACACCGTATCAAGCGGTATATAACAGAACCCCTCCAACAATTTCTAGCTATCTCCCTGGCTCTACGGCTGTCAATGCTGTTGATCTCAATCTAAGAGCTCGAGATCATACATTGAAAATTTTGAAGTCTCATCTTGAAACTGCTCAAACAAGAATGAAGACTTATGCTGATGCCCATCGCACTGAGAGAAATTTTCTAGTTAATGATTGGGTATTTTTACGTCTTCAACCATATAGACAATCATCAGTTGCTAATCAGTCTTTCTCAAAGCTTTTTCCTAAATTTTATGGTCCTTTTCGCATCATAGAGAAGATTGTAGAAGTGGCTTACAAACTGGAGTTGCCTACTGCAAGTCGTATACATCCAGTTTTTCATGTTTCACAGCTGAAACTGAAACTTGGTTCTTCTAATACTGTTGAACCAACTTTGCCCAATATAGTTGATTACCACAAGTGGGAGCCTGACATTGTTTTGGAGCGTAAAATGTTCAAGAAAGGGAATCAAGCGGGTACCAAGTGGTTAATTCAATTGAAGGATCATTCCAAGGATGAAGCAACATGGGAAGATGCAGATGACATTATCTTGCGCTTTCCAGAGTTTGAGGCTTGAGGACAAGCCATTTTTCCAGCAGGGTGGGATGTTACGACACCAACACCACCTTGTTTCTCTTATTTCCTAATTTAGCTTTTCCTAATTTAGTTTGCTTAAGTTTCCTAGTTTGATTAAACTTCTTTATTTCGGCATTGCTTGCCAACCAAGTTTGTTTAACTATATATACTTAGTTCTGAGTCTGTAAACAGACATCAATACAAACAACCAAGTTCTTTTATTTTGTTTTCCAGCTTTGAGGTTGATCGCCCCAAATCAAAAGGGCTTTATCCTGTTCTTTCTTTTGTTTACAACCATAAACCAGTATTAAAAGGTATAGAACCCTAACAAAATCAAAACATGATTCTATACACACAACAATTCACAATAATCTTAGTTTAACCCAAAAACAACGATATTAGCACAAGTCATGGTACCAAGTTGTTAACCCAAATTCTGAAATCCCTCAATTTCACACCTATCATAAACTGTCTGCTACCCCAAAAGTTCACAATCACCCTAATTTCACCAAAATGCAGAAAACCCCCAATTTCTAAGAACCCTAAATTTATTTTCTAACTAAAACTATCAAATCATGACCATTAAACATGTAAGATAATCAAAACTATGAAAAATAAACCATGGGTTCACAATACTTACTCTCTTCGAAGACCCATTGATGCTCGATTTTATTTTCTGCAACTTTTCCCGTTAACTGATATTAGGGCTTCAATTTAGTTATCTTCGATTTTAGTTCATATTCCATCATGATACTACATATAGAACCAGTAAATCTTCTATGGACCAGAAACCCTAACTCTCGGATTTTTCTCACCTCTCTCCCTCCCCTTTATGCTGTGTTCTACCCCCTAATGGAAAATAACGAATGGAAAAAGAAACCCGTCTCTGGTAATGAAAACCAAAAGGGAAACTGAAACTATTGATGATGTTTGGGGTGTACGCGTGCAATGATCTTTTACCGCGACATTAAAACGATCTAAAATAATCTGATGAAGACACGTGTTTATAAGGCTAAACTTGTATTTTCTATATACTCGTGAGATATCATATGCCGATATTTTGACCGGTCAAGAACGATAAATTGACTATGTGACGGAAACTGTTATCTTGGGGCGGATTACCGAACTTCTGAATATTGGGGCACATCCCCAACTCAGTGGTCGATTTTGGGGCACATTCCCCATTTTCCCAAAAAAAAAAATCAGCCGAACTGTTTTTTTTTTTTTGAAGGAAAGGACTGCATATATTAACTAGATAGCATTACATGGGTGTTTACAACCATTGATATGATGATTCCAAAAACAAAGTAAACAACATCAAAATCAACTTCCAAAAAGGTTCTAATGCTCCTAGTTACCATTGGTGTCGAAAGTAAGGTCAAGTAAAAGAAGTTAGATCGAATCCATGAAGACGAGAGCCGGATGACCACAAAACCAAACTACTGAGGTGTTGCCATGCACACAAGGTTGACGGCAACTGGCCATTTACAAAAATGGCCTGACGTAATGTATCCTTTAAGGCAATAAGGAATTACCCCATAATTATGAAACCAAACTTTTTCCTCATCCCTCCAGAGCTTCATAAGATTGTTACTAATCCATGGTAGACCTTCAAACTTCACAAGTTGAAATAGGACACAACAAATGATGCAGAGAAAACTAGCTAACCTAAAACCATGCATAGAAATCCTACTAATGTTACTACTAAATATAGTGCTAAGAACCCATATATGAGAACCCAAACAAGTTGCATTCCAAGCAGCACGACTATGAACCATCATCTTCCATTCCCGCTGCCAAAAAGGAAGATGATTATTGAAAAGACCCATTAGGCAGACGAGTGCCTAGTCGTAGGCACTCGTAATTCATTTGCCAGAACATCAGCCACATCAACTTCATCAACAAACACCTGCCAACCTGGTGAAAAAACCGGTTCCTGAACATCAGAGGTAGAAGGGTTAGTAGAGTTGTCTTCAGAATGAAGAATGGGAAAGTTGTATGTCACTGGGGTACTGATAGTCGTTGGTGGTTCAATCTTCCATTCAAATGTTGGTAATCCAGGCAGGGGTTGAAGATTGTCATAGAAGTTAAACCAGTGCTGCTGAGTTTCCATGTCTTGAGGATGACCTTTTCTAGTGCGAAAGATAGGTGCTTCCATTGAAGGACATAGATCTCTCAAGGGAGTTGGAGTAGTGTCAGAAATAAGCTCAGACAAGTGGCGAACTTTTTGAACCTTCGGAGTAGGTGGTTGTGCACCAAAACTTGGATTAGACTCTGGAAGATCCTCCACTGTATGATGATGCTTCCTCGAATATGTAACAAACGGCTGTGACCCATGCCGATGATAGACGTTAACCCGAGGATAACCATTTTCCATTGAAATGTCTAGTCTGACAAAACCCTGATGTTGTTGGATGTATTGTGCAACTTCTGAAGCAAAGAGCAAACTCAAATAATTGGATAGGGGAAATTCCCCTTGATGAATAACGTCCAGTTGATCATGTGCATCGGAAGCACTCTGTGGTTGAGAAAATTTGGATTTCCCTTTGTTGGTGACAACTGGATATCCATGAAGCAGGCCATCCAAAGATTTAGGTGTAGAAGCAGTTGGAGTAGTCGGTATCTGAATCCGGGTCGGGTCGGTTACCCGTGTCGGGGAGGACCGAATGGTCACCGGCACTTGTTTTGGTCTTGGTGTGTGTGGCACATGTGGAATTTGCACCGACTCTGGGTTGGTAGTTTCCTCAAAAATATGCACACGTGTCAGGTTATGAACGACCTTATCCGTAACATCAGATGAATCTTGCTTGGCTGCTCGAGAAGATCTTTGTTTTGTCGGAACGCTGTCAGAGAAAGAAGCTGAAAGAAGGTCACCCTGTAGCAGACGAGAGTGGCCCTTATCCTTTGAGTCAACCGATTCAGAACGAATCCCAGTAACAACAGTATAATGAAACATAACAGGGGTAATGTTAGGTAATTGAGGGTGAAAAACCGGTGGAGGTCTAACTCTATGAAAGTCTTGAACTCTGACTACCCTGTATGCATTTGATTGGGGTGGTTGTTGGAATCCATGCATGTGTTGAATCAGTTTACCTTTCATGTACTTATCTATCTTATCCCAAGGAAAAGTGGGATTGTCATTTTGAAATTGGGCCAGGTGATCAGGTTTCTCAGTTCTAGAACAATGCCTAGCAGTATGTCCTAGGATACCACAAATGGTACAATACTGCCTAAGGTTTTCATATACATACTTAACCCACAACTTGACCCCCTTGTAGTTAAAGTAGTGTCCTGGTGAGAAAGGAATTTTCATATTCATGGTAAGTAAAGCTCTAGCTATGGGTTGAGAGAGGTCCGAATATGAAAGTTTACCAGCTTTTCTGAGCTCTAAAGACAAATCCTGAATGCTAGTTGAACTAGGAGGAAGGTTATGCAACTGTACAAAGAAAGTAGCCTGTTGAAAGCAATCAGCAGGGTTAGATCGAAACTTGCACCAGTCCTCAACAACAACATTATACTCACCAAGAGTCCAAGAATCTGAAAGCAATATTGTCTGCTTATCCTGCATATTTTTGAAGGTGATCTTGAGCACTCCTTTAGTACCACAATCTTGAACAGAGTGGACTTGGATTGGTAGCCAAAACGTTTTTATGCGATTCCTGATTGCTACATATGCAGTGGCATTACCCAAGACTTTAACTGCAATGATGGGAACTTCATTTGAAACAGGAGTAAGAGCTGAAGTGCTCATGTGAATTGCAAGTAAGGATTGCAATAGAAAAGCAGAAGAATCTAGCAGAATCCAGATAAGAAGATTGAGAAAGATAGAATCAGGAGAAAGGTAGTGAAAAGTGGAAGTTGGCAGGGTTTTTATAAGCTCGAAAAAACGATAAAAAATAAACCCACAACCAACCTTGAAGACATCGAAGCGAAGAGTTAAAAGAAAATGATTAAAGCTACCTCGATTTGGATAAAAAGATTGCGTAACCGTTGGGGAATGAATTCGACATTGATTAGCACCATATTAGGACAAAACATAAAGAACCGAGAAAACAGAAAAAACAGACAAAATAAGATTAACCAAAGGAACAAAGGGCAAAGAAACCAGACCCAATCTCCCAAGCTACAAGGTGGTGGGGATTGATTGCAGAAAAACTCATCCAAGTGTACGTAAAGGTTCATGCAGAAGCCGGATTTCAACAGCAATTCCATCGAATGGAGTAACTAGTGGCAGAGTAGGTGAAAGTGAGCTAGACCAGAGAGATTATACCCTAATTAGGCTGAGTAGTAGGATTAGGATCTAGGGAATAATCATGAAAACACTGCAAGGACAAGATTTTCGAAGGTGGGTAGTGGATCTGATGAAGAAAGTAGTAAGATTGAAGAAGAAATCCTGAAAAAAAAAAAGGTGAGAATTTTGGATCGGTAGGGTTTGAGTCAGCTCAGTAATCGCCCGATCCTCAGAGCCTGGAACTTAAAATATTTGGTTGTGTGAAGATCACATCAGCCGAACTGTTCTTCATTTTGGAATCAAAAAAACTCAAAAAAAAATTCTTTGATTTTAATTAAAACAATCATTAACGCTAATCATTAACATTAACACTAATCATCAACACATTTGTATTAATGCTAATCACATAATTAGACACTAATCAAATTGGGGTAATTTGGCAATTAAAAAAGTATTTTTAATAAGGGATGGCCAAAGTTGGGTTTGGGTGTCTCTATTTTGGACTATGTGTGAGGGCTATGCTAATATTGAGCTTTTGCCCAAGGGCTAAATTTTTGGTTCTTTCAAAATGAAAAAGGGTCTAAGAGCATGTTTGTTTTTTCTTCTATACGGAGGCTAACCTCTACCTACCTCTATGTAGTGGTGGGTCCCATTTATATTGGTGTTTGTTTTTTCCTCTACCTCTACCAATTTAGAGGCAAAACTCTATAAAGATAGAGGAAATGAGATAGCACCAACAAGGTGCTATCTTTGAACCAAACCTCTGTCTTATGTGTAAATTGTCTAATATGCCCTCTATCTATCTAAAATTTCCAAAAAAAATTGTCCTCCATTGAAATCCTAATTTTTCCATGATGAAATGGATCTTTAATACAATTAGAAAAGGGTGAAATGGGAAATGTGTCATATTGATCCCATTTTATAGAGTTAATGGATAGTGGTAAAACAAACATGAATTCATGACACTCTAGGTAGTGGTTTTTGTATAGAGGTAGAGATAAACCTCTATATTGAACTCTCTGCAAATATAGAGTTAAAAACAAACACATTGTAAGTGAAAGAGTTGTTTTTAAACTATGGGATAGAGCGGTAGAAAGGGAGAAAAAGGAAAAAAATGGACCTACGTGATATTTTTTTTATTTGATTTTGGAGGTGGGACCCACTTTTAATATTTAAGGTTTTTTTTTTTTTTTAATAGGAAAGAAATTGCATTTCATGAAATAGAATTGTTTTTTTTTTTGGAGGTGGTTTTTTTTTTTATTTATTTAAGGTAATATAAATAGAATTGTTTTATTATTTAAAGTAATGGGCCGTTTTAATCTTTAAAAACAACCTAAAAACTAGAAAACGGCTTATTTTCAGCGTTTTATAACATAATAACTAAGAAACGGCCATCATCCGTCGTGAAAGAGTGCCTCATAAATTTCGGGGTGAAAGGGGACCATTCTCTATCCATAGTGGAGTCAAATTTGCCCATTTGATCATACTCTTTCGTTTTGAAAGTCTCATAGCCCTTGCTCTTAGAAAATTGCTTACAACCTAGAATCTTACCTGCCCAAACCAACCAAATCTTTCAGAAACAAGAAAAAAAATCCTACATATTGAATGCCTCGGCGATTATATCAACAGGCACAAGAGGGAGATAGCTGAGACCAAAGAAGCCATTCTTGGTCATGCTTATGATGAGTTGGTCGTACTTATCAGACCAGTGAGCAGCTGTAGGAACCACCAATTCTGCACCATGTTCAAAGGTGAGACCTGTTTAAGAGTGTGCCAGGTTTTCGCAACTTATTCCATGAGGAATAACTCAGCTTCGTCCAGCTGCACCACAAGAGCAACCAATGGTAAGAAATTAAAAACTGCAAAAGCCAAATTCAACAAAATTTATTGACGCCCTTCTTACAACGAAATTATATTCATTAAGCAACTAAGAAAATGATAATTCCAGTGAAACATTAAGTTTATAGTTCCGGATTCCAGTTCAATATTAAGTTTGTAGTCCCAAAACAAAAACACTGTCCAAATCTGGATATGAATGCACACATGATGTCAGAAATAAAAGAAACCTACAATAACAGAAATGTGTATAATGTTTAAAGCTCTATGTTAGACATAGAATCGAAGCTACACCTCAGATTCTCATTAGTTTGGCAGAAGCTACTGGACATTAGTGATGGTTTTTGAGATACCTTCTAGCAGGATTTACTTGCAATGACTGAGTATATTGTTAATGTGTTGCAAATTGATCTTTTTAAGTTTCTATTTGTTCCTTAAGATTAAACAAGGTCAAAAGAAAAATAATAAAGGGAGAAAAAGGTACAAATTGCAATACATTGTAGATCTTCCAAATTTGCAATAAAACTAAAGAAAGGGAAAAACTGACAATTTGAGAGCAAGATGAGTTAGCGCTATATACAATATTAACGACATAAAAATTAAGCAAACATGATTAACGACATCTGATACACACTATACCCGAATACTCTCTCTTAACTCAAACCATATTTCATGTTTCCAAACTCGGATAAGAAAAGTACAGATGGTCGCAACACTGGGAAAACGTATCTCACATAAGAAACCATCTAGTCCTGATGTTTTTACTTGGAAAAATAGTGCACCGTCTCTGGGTACTTTCGTAGTGTTCGATATCAAAGTCGAACAAGGCGAGCCTAAACCAAGTCAGTGGATGACATGAGTTGTTTTCGGTAACTACTTGGATCGTGTAGATCATGTCCACTTGGTGCCACTTTCTCGTAACTGTCCACCATCCCTATCAGTTTCTTTCAACTTTCGTAGACCGCCAGACCAATACCCCTAAAGTTATCCCCCCGTGTGATGTTTTGATGTCTCGAGTGATACGCAGATATTGCGTGGTTGAGTTGAGTCGTATGACTAGGATGTCAGGACCAACATGAGTGTGGTGTCTTCGAGACACGAGTGGTAGGTGTATAGGAGTGGCCTTGGTTGTTGGCCAAGGCCAGGAATTCATAGCACCATTGACTTGTGGCGCCACGGCCTTGGCCAAGGCGAACTTCCAAAGCGCTTGTTTAGCGCCAACCTTGTTATCTTGGCGCCACGGCCTTGGTCTTTGGCCAAGGCCAACTCGTTGTGGTGCCATGATTCGTGGCGCCACGGCCTTGGCCTTTGGCCAAGGCTAGTTTCTCGTGAACCCATGGTGGATCATGGTTCGTGGTGCCATGCTATATGGCGTTATGACTTTGGCATTTGGCCAAGGTCAACTTTGTTGCAGCTGGTGCGTGCTGGCTATGCATTGGTTATGGTGTGCGTGCTTACGCTACAACATACTTGAAGTCATGGCGTGTTTATCCATGGTATGTTAGAACATCCTGAGCTTGGGATGAGGTCTGCTTAAGCCTGTTTAGGCTGTTGTGTGCTTCTCAGGGAGCTCTGGACAGGCCTAGAACTTCGATATTCATGAGGTTTTCATTAAGACTCGAATGTTGAGTCGTATTAAGAGGAAATCCATGAGGATGCGTCTCTGTTAACTCTTCACCATGTACCATATAGTGATCTGGTTCTGATGCCGAGGAATTCGAGGCGATGTCGACATGAAGCAGATTAATGGGTTTAATGTGCTGTTGAGATTATCAGTACTGCACTATGATATCATCCTCTCCAATGGGAGTTATAAGAGAGGATCATAGAGAGTTTATTCAGCTCGTAGAATGGGTTGCATTCTGAGCTATAGAGATGTGCCTGAATAGGCAATTGCCTTTAGGTTAGGCATGGTTAGAGAGTGGTTTTACAATCTTTTCCCTCTCTCATTTTTCACCATCTACAGAAAGTCCCCTGGTTAGTGTGGAATATTAATGTTTCATACTAAGCACTCGGATGGTGATGGCAACCTTCGATTGTCTCGAGGTTTTCTATTCAACAGTAGTAAAGGGTCTCACGGAATAGACTAAAAGTAAATTCATATGTAAGTACATATACGTTACTAAGTAGGGATTTCTGGTTGACAGTGTGACGATGATTCCCCAATACGAGGTTCGGGGCGTCCTAGGTGTGGCCCCTACAGGCCTCGCAGGCCCATCCTCTGGTCGGGACTTCGCTTCACACGCCTTAACTTGGCCAAGGAGTTCCTAGGGTTTCTAACCCCATATGGATGCGAGATCACACCTTTGTGTTGTCGCTGATGTTATTTAAATGAAAGAAAAGGTGACGGATTACCGGTTTCTTGTGTAAATTCCTCTTTCTTCCCAGGGAGTCTTCGAGAGGATCCCGCTTGAGTTTGTTGGTAGACTTTGACCAGGACTTTGAATGTAGCGCCGTTCCGTCCCTATCTTGTGTGAGTTCTAGGATTGGGTCAGCGTCCCGCTCCGTGTATGGCGCATCCAACTTTTAGGGTTTCGCTTGCATACATATATATATATATATGTGTGTGCGGTGATTGCAACACCAGTCTTCATCCTTTTGCATAAGCTTTTCTGTAGGGTATGATTCTCGAGATCCATGGCCGGCAGTGATAACTCTGGTTCGTCTTCACAAAGGAGGGCTTACACCAAACGGAGAGTGTCCGACATCATGGCTGACGAGAGCAACTCCGGTTCGTCTTCACAGAGAGAAGCCTACGTGAAGCGGAGGATGTGGATCCCGAGTCCGGTGAGTATCTTCCCGTAGTTTCATTACACCTGTATTATGTTCTCTTGATAAGGGTGGTAGTACTGCAGTGGAGAGTTATGGTAACTCGGAGCCGTGATCGCTTGAGTGCTGGGAAGTCGAGTTTCGAGGAGGTCCCTGCATCCGCTCAGACCCCAATAGGAGATTCTGTAAGCCTTTATCCCACTTTAGCTTGGCTTCCCTTTCTCTATTCTTCTTATCGAATGCCGTTCCTTTCTTTCAGGGGATGCAGCCTCGCAAGAAGAAACGTAGTGTGTCTAAGAAGAACCAATTTGTCCAGAGAGGCTCTCCAACCTATTCCCCGGTTTCGGTTGTTGCTGTAGATGAAGACGACGAGGACGGCGGTGCCGATGGTGTTGGTCCTTCATCTAATGGGGGTTCAGTTCTTGATGACGCTGGTCTAGGAATAGACGAGGTCGACCATTCGCGGGCCGGTCTTCCTTTCGTGCCAGAGATGGTCTCCCTTTCTGAGGAACAGAGGTCCGTCGGTGGTTTTCTTGTGCCAACTCTTTATGCAGATCTTTATGAGAAGATTTGGAAAAGGTACGGCCATGTTGCTACCAAACAACTGATGAAGGATACTCCTGTCATGGTGACCATGGTCTCCTTGCTCCTCCCTGTGATAAAGGAAATGGGAGAGGAAAAGCTGCATGACGTAACTTCCGGGATGATCCAGAGGTGGGAGAGTCGCATTGTCGTTCTGGAGGCGATGATGTGCAACGTGGGCTGGCTTCGTCAGCGTCTTGAGATCGTGAAGGTGTATCGTGCTGGGATGATTTCTAACGTCTTTCCCTGTTCGAGGGTTCTTCTTCGTGCCGAACAGGACTTGGAAGGATTATCTGACAAGGTTGGCCGAATGTTGAAAGTCATTCGGGCCAAGGAACAAGCTCTGGTCGAAGAGTCTAACAAGTTCAATGAGGTGATCGAGAGTTTGAGGAAGAAGAATGATATTTTTCGCCAGAGGGTGGAGATGCTTTATAAGCGAGACTACTCTTTGTTGGATGGTTTGTTTTGAAAGTCTGTTTTTAGAGTTTTAACAGGGGGAAAGGCAGGTTTGAAAGAGTGTTCTTGTTCAGAGCTCTGACGTTTATGGACAAAATGTACTGAGACTCTTCTATTTTTTTTTAATAAAGAAATAGTTGAGCATTTTATCTGAAAGTATGAATTTTCTCTTTCCTGACCTAAGTCCCCACGTGTCTCGTGTCTCTGAGCTTACTCCGATAATCCTCCTTCGCATATGATCCCGACTTCCTTTGTTGTGAGGTCGCGCCTGAGTAGCTCTTTGGCTGAGTAGGGCCACGCTCTGTCTCCTTTCATTGCCGTCGTGATGAAAGGCTTTGCTAAGTCTTGGCGGGGTGCGATGTTGATCCTGTGACCATCCACGTGACCTTGTAGGGCTTGCCTCTTCTCTATCCGTGGGGGGACTCGGGTTTGCGGCTTCGTCCCTGCTCCCCCCTTGTTGTGGGGCCATGGGTTGGGGCGCCATGCCCACAGCGCCGTTTTTTATTTACTTATTTATTTATTTATTTATTTTTGGGACGCACAGGTTGTGGCGTCATGGCTTCCCAGCCATCTTTGTTGGACCTCTTCCAGTGACCTCTCTTTCAGGCGTAGTATGCCTTCAGCCACTTGCCATTGATGACAGTCCCCTCTGCTTTTCCGTCCACGGTGACTATCTTGTAGTATCCATTCGCGGATGCCTTCGAGATAATATAGGGACCTTCCCAACTTGGAGCGAATTTTGGTGCTGTGGCGTCTCGTTGGATGTATTTTGCCGTCTTCGGCACCAAGTCTCCCACTTGAAAGGTTCTTGGTTTTACAGCTTTGTTGTATGCTCGAGAGATCCTTTTCAGATACATTTCTATGTGTCTTTCTGCTTTGGTCCGCCTTGAGTCCAGGGAGTCTAGCTCTGCTATCCTTGAATCATCTACCTCAGCTTCATTCCAATGGATGCCACTTGCTGCTGTGATACGGGCGGACGGTACCTTGATCTCTGCTGGTAGTATGGCGTCGGCGCCATAGACTAGCGAGTATGGCGACGTCCCGGTGGAGCTTCGTGGAGAGATCCTGTAGGCCCATAACGCCATGGGTAACTGTTCGTGCCATGACCTCGGGTTGTCGTGTACAGTTCTGCTAATGATCCGAATCAACGTCTTGTTGGTACTCTCTACCTGTCCGTTCCCTTGGGGGTAGTAAGGCGTGGAGCAGATGTGTTGTATCTCGTACCTTTGGAGTAAGTTCGCCACATCCTTATTAACAAACGGTGCCCCGTTGTCTGTGATAATGTGTTTAGGGATCCCGAACCTGCAGATGATATGCTCCTTGATGAATGCCGCGATTGTGACACCGGTTGTGCTCTTCAAGGGTATTGCTTCTACCCATTTGTTGAAGTACTCTGTTGCGGTGATGATATACTCTTGGTTCTTCAAGGAAGGCGGGTTGATCTTCCCAATGAGGTCGAGTCCCCAGCTGTAAAACGGCCAGGGGCTACTGATTGATCGCAGTGGCAGGTATAGGTTATGGATGAGGTTCCCGTGAGTTTGGCACTTGTGGCATTTCTGTACAAACGATGCCGCATCATCTTCCATGGTCGACCAGTTACTTCTCATGGATTTGTAGGAACATCTTCCTCTTCCCTTGGTGTTTGGCTTCGTGCATCTCTTTCAGAACCGTGGGGATCTCCTCGTCTGACAATCAGCGAAGTAGACCTCCCCTGTAGCTTTTACGATATAATACTCCTTCGTGGTAGAGGAACCTTCTGGATCTTTTAATCAGACGGCTAGCTACGTGTTGGTCTTCCGGTAAGACCTTCTCGTTGAGGTACTTGATGAAAGGTTCTCTCCAATCTTCAGAAGGCTGGCATACTGAGGCCTCGGGTTGATGAGGGGGAGTCTGGCAGTTGGAGCACGTCTCTTGTAGGGCCCGGGATTGTGCCTCCATTGTCGTCCAATAGTAGACAAGTCTCTGGAGTCGTCGATACAGGGTACGAAGAGAGTTTGCCCGCATACCTCATTATGGACACATTCGAGTTGTTGTTGTGCTTTGAGTCCTCCCAAACATCGTGATAGTGACCCATCTGGGTTTCTATGATACAACACCCCATGGAAAAGAAAGAAGTGTTTTAACTCTTTTACCCCGAGTTTCCGTGTGGTAGTATAGTTACCTAAATCTTCGATAATGGGTGTTCGCCAGTCGTTGTCTGCTATGAGTTCGCCTTCCGTCAGCCAAGTTGAGGGGGCGGTTCGTCTCTGTACCATCACAATCTCCTCTTCTTCCTTGAACTGGAGTTTATATGTCAGGGTCGCTAAGCAATCGACGTGTCTGTTGTTAGTGCGCCCAGTATGCGTTATGATGGCGTTAGCGAAGTGGTTCAGCAACTTTTGTGCCTCTGCCCTTTGAGGAGCGAGGGTGATTTCCTTGAGAGAGTATACTCCGTTCATCTGGTTCACCAGCAGCTTGGAGTCGCCCCTAATTTTGAGGTGTGTAGCTCTTGCTTGCTTGGCTAGCGATAGCCCCAGGAGGAAAGCTTCGTATTCCGCCGAGTTGTTGGTACATTTGAAATCCAACTTGAACGAGTGGGAGAACACTTCACCTGTTGGGGATACCAAGACGACGCCCGCCCCTCCAGTATTGTCGCTCGGGGTAGCGGATCCATCGAAGTATAAAAGCCATGTGTCTGTTTTTACCAACGTTACCTCGGGGAACTCCCCTGGTACCTCTTCGTGTAGAGCCGTTGAGTCTTCTCCCGGGAATGCGACAAGAAGGTCGGCTACAACTTGCCCCTTGATGGCCTTCGGGGACACACAAGCTATGTCGAACTCGGACATCTGTAGTAACCACTATGTTGGTCTCCCAATCAAGGCGGGCTTCGAGAGGAGATATTTGATAGTATCCGCCTTCGCCATCAGGACTACTTGGTTGGAAAGGTGATAGTGTCGAATCTTCTATACCGCGAAGACCAGAGACAGGCATGCTTTCTCAGTTTTGGGATATCGAAGCTCCGCGTCCTTTAGGGTACGGCTGATGTAGTAGACCGGGCATTCCACCCCTCCTTCGTCTTCCTGTACCAGCAGCGCTCCGATTGCGACGTCACTTGAGGCGGTGTAGAGGAGTAGTGGTCTTTCTCGTGCGGGAGACTTTATGACCGCCGGTGATAGGAGTAATTGCTGTATCTTGCGGAACGCTTCTTGTTGAACAGATGTCCAGGCGAATGTAGCATCTTTCTTTAGCAAGGGGGTGAACGAAGCCACGAATTGGGCGAGTCCCGGGATGAAGCGTCGAATATAGGAGACTTTCCCCATGAAACTTTTTAGCTCTCTCACCGTCCGAGGCGGTGGCATGGTAGTAATGGATTGGGCCTTGGACGGGTCGACCTCAATCCCTTCTTTGGTTACTTGGAACCCGATGAACTTCCCGGAAGAAACTCCAAAAACGCACTTCAAAGGGTTCATCTTCATCTTGTACTCCCGACATCTCTCGAATACGCGTCGTAAGACCTCTATGTGTGATGCCCTGGTTTTGATTTCACGACTACATCGTCTACGTAGTCCTCGACCTCCTTGTGCATCATGTCGTGGAAGATGGATGTCATCGCTCGCTGGTAGGTAGCTCCCGCGTTCTTTAGACCGAAGGGCATAACTGTGTAGTAGAAGTTCCCGAGGGGCGTTCGGAATGCCGTTCTCGGGGCGAATGCTCGTACATCTTTATTTGATTATACCCGCTGTATCCGTCCATGAAGGAGAACATGGCGTGTCCACTGGTGGCATCCACAAGCATGTCAATATTCGGGAGCGGGAAGTCATCTTTTGGGCAGCACTTATTCAGGTCCCTGAAGTCGACGCAACAACGTATTTGTCCGTTCTTTTTCTTAACAGGTACCACATTTGTCAGCCAAGTGGTGTGTTGGATTGGTTTGATGAACCCCGTTGTTAGCAGCTTCTGTATCTCGGCTTTTATCTGTTCCTCCACGTCGTGCCTGAAATTCCTTGGTTGTTGCTTGACTGGTCTAGAACCTGGGATTATGGACAAGTGGTGCGTTACCAGTTTTTCATCGAGTCCTGGCATCTCCTCGTACGTCCAGGCAAACGTGTCCTGGTATTCTTTTAGCAAGCCCACGAACTTGGCGCACTCCTCAGGTGACAAGGCTGAACTGATGAAGATGGGCCTAGGTGACTCATCTGTTCCGATATTTATTGTTTCGAGTGCGTCTGAGGTGGAGTCTGTCCCATCTTGTAGTTGTGTGGGCGCTTCCTGGACTTCGTCCTCGACTTGCTGCTCATTGTAGTTGCATTCTCCAGGGCGGGGAGAGCTATGACTAGTCTCCCCTGATAATTGCTAGAACTGGCGTCGGAGGTAAACCACTCTCCCTTTAGCGTCCTGGGTCGTCACGAAGTTCCTGCCCTTTTGTGTGTTACTTTCTTACTCCCTCCTTCTCCTTGCTTCGAGTCCCCGCCTGACTGTTGTTGCGGGTCGCCTCTCTCTAGGGATGTCCAGTTCGGGACTGGTATACTGTAGACTTTGTCTTGGCGTTGAGATGCTTCGTCTTTCGGATCTACAAACTCAGTGTTGTATATCGATGCGTATGGGGAGGGGGATGCAGTTACACGGACGATACCTTCGTTTAGGACTGCTTTCAAGCACTGGTGGTAAGTAGAAGCGACGACTTTGTTCTCGTGTAGCCAGGGCCTTCCTAGTATCATGTGGTACTCTGGTTCCTTTTCAATTACGTGGAACTTAGCCTTCGTGTGGATGGGTCCCACCTTCAGTTCCAAGTTGACGTGTCCATATGTACTTGTCTTGTTCCCCTCGAAGTGCTTCATTATGATGGGATGGTAAACTATTTGTTGTTTAAGAATTCTTGCGATTCTCAGGGTTTTGAGGGAGATTACGTTGGCTGCTGCTCCGGTGTCGACTAGCGCTCTCTTGAACTCCGTACCTTTGATGTGAGCGGTCACGTAGAGGGCACGGTTGTGTCCTTCTTCAGCCAGCATATCCGTGTCGGTGAAAGTGATGTCTTGCATCTGTGTACCAGCCATTATGGACATTTCGGAAATCATGGGTAAGGTTGGAGTGAGGTTGGCTTCGAAAGCGATGCGGTTAAGGGCCTCGAACGCGTCTATACGCTGTCCTTTCGAAAAATGGAGGAGTTCACATAGTTTTTCAATGAGAAGGGTAGCCTCCTCCTTTGCTGATTTGTCGTAAGCGGTGAAGCTCTCGATGTGGATTGTTGTATTGAGATGAGATTCTTGTGCCATCATCCCCCAGGGTAGACGTTTCCCCATAGAAAACCTTCTGGGACCGAGAGAATGATCTTCCACTGTGATCGCCAACTGTTTTTACCTGGAAAAACAGTGCACCGTCTCTGGGTACTTTCGTAGTGTTCGAGATCAAAGTCGAACAAGACGAGCCTAAACCAAGTCAATGGTCGTTCACGTCTTGCTTCGGTCACAGAGAGGATAGAGGTTGATCTAGGGAGGGAAACAGCGAAGAAACTTGAGATCAGGTTGAGGATGTGTTTTGGGTGTTCAAGATTTCCGTCGTGAAGGTGACTGGAAATCTCCAAGGCTAGAAGTGTGTTAGTGTGACGGACTGGGAATCAAGGTCGTGGCATGCTTGGCCAGGCCAAAAACTCCCTAATCAGTGCCACTTCCAGGCCCCCCAGCGGGCATCCCTGCAAAAACGAAGTGACAATCATCTCTCCTCTCCTGGCCAAGGGAGAGTAAGATGATATGAATCACCTTGTGCTGAACCGTGCAGATCGGCTGCCTACGTACCCTATGCCAGTTTAGGGATCAAGCATAGGCTGCTAGCATGGCCAAGGATTCCAACTCGTAAGCTTAGGTCAAATCCATAAGCTAATTCATTCTCGCGTAGGCCATAGGCCATTCCCACTCTTATAGCAAGGCCAGAACCCAAGCCAAGCTCTCACGCATAGGCCAAAGCCCATCCCACAAATGTGCAAGCTAGTGCACAAACTCATGCATAGGCCATAGGCCATTGCATAGGCAACAAGGGTCAAAGTTGCATCTCGCTAGGCCAGCACGGGCCATTGCTTGCATTACCATGGCATGGCCAAGGAATGAAGCTTAAAACAACAACGGATTCATTGAACATGCTATCTTACCCATTAATAGCACTGGGAATGAATATGGTTGTGTGGATGGGATAATCAATACCATCACAAAACATATGGGAAAACTGCAGACTCCGATTCGGCATCTTCTATTGCGTATTGTAATGGTTGAGGACGCCAATAAAGTTTAGATACTTCTAGTGATATCTCCACCCCGTGGTTATATCCGAGGTGTTGCAGGACTAAGTCCACTCATCTAATCATTGTCATTACTATTTTATTTATTATTGGTTGATGTATGATATGGGAAAATTAGTATCAACAAAGATCGCTAGGTTTGATAGACGTGATAGAACATAACACAAGTACAATATAAAAAAGACTAGTAAACATAAACTAGTTTCCCGTAAGAGGTACTTTTAGGCTTCTCGATCCGAGAGAAGACTTTCACGCAATTCTAAACCGAGAGCAAAAGCTCATAGGTAACTGGAAAAAAAAAACGACAACACAATCTAACAATTCCGAAGAAGAGCTTGGCCAAGGGGATTAATAAAACAAAACCGAGAGCAAAAGCTCATAGGTAACTGAAAAGAAAAACGACAACACAATCTAACAATTCCGCGCCGATACCAAATTATTTAGGAACAAAATAAAATCAATTGCAAAACAAAAGAAAATATACAGTAACAAATAAAAACTTAATGGAACAAACTATTTGTCACTTTACATTGATGACAGCAAAATGAGTACTAGCGTACCTGTGTGCTTTGTTCGGAGGAAAAATGCAACTGATGGTATGTTCCTCAGAATTTTATATAACTATCAGATCAATAAGTTACAATCTAACACGGTTTTTCTAAAATATAAAAGGTTCTGCAGGATCAAACGACAAAGCTGGATTCATGGCTCCGGAACAGAAACTTAAGAAAACAATTTAGGAAACGTTAAAAAACCTGGAAAATCAGAGATTCAACTAATTATACTCATTCTTATTTCGTATAAAACACACCGACAAAGTAGAGTGTCATACAACGCATAACATATAAATTGCAATTTCGCTCGAGGATGGGCGCATATTCACCACATTCGTGAAAATCGAAATTTCTGGAGACCAACAGGGATTCATGTCATGCTCATCATGCAATGCAACATTCATGGGATATCACAAAATAAAATCGAAGTGTAAAGCATGCAAACGACCGGGCAAACCAACACCAAGTTGACTAACAACCATTTCATCAATATTGCCATGATTCTAACCAATAAATCATATTCAAGAATATGACTAAAAAAAATACATTATGCGAATTCGGATAGAGATAAAGGACAACACTAGATCGACAACTTTTGTGTCCTCAGGAAAGGTGGTACAGGATTTAATCCAGTGTAGCATCTCAACGTTGACGGCCATCAATTTCTCTAATGACAATTTCAAACATATACATGATTGTGCACTTATGCTTTCACCGGTATATATATATTTGAGGTACTATACAAAGTCTTGCATTGAAAAATTGGTTTCGAGATATTGAGGTGAATGCTTACTACCAAGGAAGCAAAAACATATTCCCCATTCCGGGTCTAAGAATACCAGAACATCAAAAAAAATATTGGATACGCTCACAGGGATTTACAATATAAATATGACTGAAAAAATAATTAGAGCAAGAGAAAACCATTACGACAATATTGGAACCATTTGGAGGACAAACGATCATAACTATGAGTTTTTTTCTAAATACAGTTTGGTATAATTAAGGTCACAAATCTATCCTTAACAAATTAAAAAAAAAAAATATTTTTAAAAATTCTTTAAGACAGGCACTATAAAAGGCGCAAAGAAGCATAAACGATAAACTAGTTTTTTTTAAGCAATAATTCATCAAGAAGCGTGTAGTGTGTAACAACGACACTCAACCTGAAGGTGGGAATAACAAACAAATAACACAAAGATCTGTTTTTAATATTAGTGCACAATAATCATCTCGAATTGTAATGCATCTACGAATGCGATATGTAATTGGAGAGTGAAATTAATAAGGTTTGTTTGAGATTGTTTTCATATCAATAGATGTGTCATGTGGTTTCAGAAAATTCGAAGCATTCGTAGGAGGGTTATGTGTCCTGTGTGCCAATTTTTGTGAGAGGTTAAAACTTGATTAAAAATTTCTATGCTGTCGTAAATGTTTCAAACAAACGTAAATACTTATCATATCAGTGGAAGCATTACCAACGTCAAGTATATGTCAATCAAGTGCATACGCCAATAATTAATAGTAAAGCTAATTAATCAATCTGATGTCTAACAATTCAATAAACATGTGGACACATGATATACGAATATTTACAGAGAAAGGAGGAAAGTGAAACATTGTCTGGACATTTAAATCGACATATAAAGAACAAAGGGTATGAGGATGACAGGGAATATGATAATACGACGGAAGAGCCGTCATTGATGGAAATGGGATGCAACCTACGATTGTTATTATGAAGAATACTGTCGGAATGCTCTTTGAAATAACCACAAGTGTTATGGAGAAATTATGGAAAGTTCATGTATGAAGATCTGCAACTTAAGATTGAAACATATACGGTATTATGCTCTTTACCTACTGGATAAAAAACTACATGAGGGGGGTCAAAATTACGGGAATATTGTACGAAGCTCCATGGTGTGGGTAAATTGGAACAAATAACTAAATGTAATCAAACAAAATTGAGATATGTAATGCATACCTAAATAAAACATAAAACTATTTATCAGGGCAAGTTTACAAGGCAAAGAGTATTCCAAAATTTACAGGGCAACGAGTATTCTAAAAATAATATGGCAACGAGTTTTCTAAAATTTGGGGTGGTACGAGGCGACATGAGAAGGAGAAAAACATAGTTCAAAGGAATAAACGTACAATAGTGAACAGTCTTGTGCCGTCTGCGGCACGGACAAATCCCTTCTAAATAAATAAATAAACTAGAATTGATGTAGATTTAGAAAGAGAATGAGCTAGATTTGCAGAGAATATGTGAAGTTGTAGAGAAGATGTGAAATGAGGTGTGAGTTGAAATGATGGAGGAATTGAGTATTTATAAACATCTAAAATCTCAACCGTTAGATGAATAAAGATTAATTATCTCGGTCGAAATTAATAATTCTCTCTCACCAGGCGAACGTACATTTCTGCCGATTTGCCTGTTGAGCCTACCTGTTTGCCAGCCCCAATTTTTTTTCGACCGGTAAAGAATTTGATGCTGACGAGTTTTGAACTCAGATCACTGGTATCATCACCCAATAACTTTAGCACTGTCCTAGAGTGACATTTGCATGTGTTTGCCAGCCCCATGATAGAATCGGCTAATAGAATCGGCTCTAACAGATGATTGTCATACTTTTATTCACCC
>JAJJMA010224592.1:40803-51284 GCA_023529015.1 Papaver nudicaule
GTACTTGTGGGTATTTCTTGCTTCGTGCGACCATGTTAAGTAAAAGTCTGTTCTGACATGAGGAATTGAGACTTGACTGGTTCATCTGTTCTGTTCCTTTACTTTCGACTGGTATGCATGAATATCTAACCTATGTTTGCGTGACTAACAACTACAGACTCTACCTAGCATTATGATTCGATTCCGATTTATTATTGACTAGGATTCTGTTATAGAGCTTGAGACAATCGTACACATCGATTAGCAGATGAACATCTACGCATACTTAAGTGACATCAGTGATTGTTCAAAACTCTAGTGTGGAGAGTTGTTTCCAGGTCAGTGAGTTTGTGCTTGTGGCTATTTCTTTAAAAAGTATGAGTTGTTTGTGCAACTGTTTGACAGGATGGTTGGTTAGTTTACCAGAGGTTTCTTGTTCTTGTTGGAGATTTTCTGTGATCTTTTCCCAACTGAAAAGATTCTTTTGAATTTAGAGGGAAACTTTTCAATCTGTTTCGTCCCGTGTCATGTAGAATTTTTTTCCCCATGGATTTCTTTCTTTTAATTTGGGTTGGATGTTGGTGTTGTTTCAATCCGGTGGTGATGAGCTGTACTGGGAACTCAGTTCACCCATCTCTCAACTGAGTATAATTTGAACTCTATATTGATAGATAAATAGCCATCAATTACACCAGGACCAGCGTTTTGTCTAACATTTGCAAACTCCTTTGTTTTCGCTCGAGACTCTTCCACTCAGAGAAGGGATAAATAGCCATCAATTAAAGGGATAAATAGCCATCAATTACACTAGTACCCCCGTTTTGTCTAACTTTTTGAACCGACAATCCCAATCTTCTGAAAAATGCAGAGGGGAAGATGAGATGTATGATTGGGATTGTTCAATTGAAATCCACTATCCCTCACCAGTCTCTTCAAAATCATCGGAAATTCGCCGCGCCGTGGATTTTTGAAGTGAAAACTAAAAAGCATACGGATCGATGAGCTGTACACGGATAGAATTCCCATTTCCCCAGGTTCCTTATTTTTGGTTGGTGAAAACCAAAGCATACGGATCCTTTCACATATCATCTTACAACCGTTAGATCAATAAAAAGTCACACGGATCGCTGACGTGTTTCATTTCTCAACTTCCACTATAAATAACCATCAAAAACTCACAAATTGAAATCAAAAAAACACAAAATCTCCCTCTAAAGAAGAAATCTTCAGAAGCTTTTTGTTTTGTGTTAACAATGGAAGGTGTAAAGTCTGGAAAGGGAGGAAGAAAAGGCGGTGAAAGGAAGAAGGCAACAACAAAGTCAGTGAAAGCCGGTTTAGTAGAATCACTCGTTTCTTAAGGAAAGGCCGCTATGCTCAACATGTTGCTTCTGGTGCTCCTGTTTATCTCGCCGCCGTTCTTGAATATCTAGCCGCTGAGGTAATAAGAAAAGCTTAATTCTGAATTTAGAGATCTGGGTTTCGTTTGAGATCTGATTTTGGATCTGGGTTTTAATTTAATTTGATTTTGATTGTGGTTTTTGATTCTTAGGTTTTGGAGTTGGCCGGAAATGCTGCTAGGGATAACAAGAAATCAAGGATTATACCAAGGCATGTGCTGTTAGCCGTAAGGAATGATCAAGAAGAATTGGGGAAGTTGCTTGCTGGTGTTACTATCAAGGATTATACCATGGCAATCTGGGGAATAAACCCATGAAAACTTACTTCCTAGGATTAACCTATCTCTCAGTCTAAGACAACATACTGCCAATGGACTCAAACCCACCATCCTCGTTTAATCCCTGCCCACGCAATGGCAGCAACCGTAGCACCTCCCAAGTGCGCTTCTCCTGAGATATGACCGTCTTGCTGAAACATTTAAACCAATTACAATTAGTATACACTAAAAAGTGCAGAATCCTGTAAAATGTAAATGGTCTATGTTTGCATGGCAGCAGGTGTGGAAATGCCACATAAAGTGACGTCGATCTGTAATTTAGTCTAGTTTTACTTTTTTTTTTTGGCTCCAATTATCTTTTAAGATTGTGTGCCGCCCAATGAGACAAGAAAATAAACACAAATGGCAAATAAGTGCCGAGTTTGATGGGCATAAAATACCTGTTGCATCCTGTATAAATCTTTTCCGATTATCATTGCTCCCTGAGATTCAATTAAGCAGAAGATACTTTGAGTCAAGAGTCACAACGTAGATTTGTCTTTCCATAGCTAACTGAGGTATAAATGGGCGAAATGCTACTCACCAATAAAATTGCTGGAACTGGTATGAAGAAATTGACATAGAGTATAGCTTTTGGAAAAAGAAATATTTCAAGCAGGACAATAGCATTCACTGCACCACTTGCACCCTATATTAGGCAGAGAGAAAACATGAGTACTTATGAAAGTTCTTTTCTTCAAACACAATAGAAATCCGTGATAGACTTGATACATACCAATGCCAGGATTGATGAAGGATTTACATAAAACAAACTGGAGCTCTGCACACACAGATGAGATGAAGATAATCAAATTTCATTAAGGACTACTGTATTTTGTAAGAAATATCCAAAACTAGGATCGAATTCTGAGAAACATCGTCATGTTCAGACAGATAAATAAATAGATACGTATTTGGTAATCCAACTCGTCCTGAAATTGAGTACTATGACAGAAACTATTCAGATCTTTCTAAAGATTTTTCCTTGGTTTGATTAAAGAACCAGGATCACAAAATATGCATATGATCCGCATAAAGATGCAACTTCGATGAAAATGTAACAGCTTGTAACAAAAGGGACAACAAATCTGTGTCCAAGACAGATGCAAGGTACTTGGTACATCAAGGAGCTCTGAACCTAATACACATAACATTTCAAGCTCTAAATACTCATGTGGCTAGTTGTGACAATCTTATGATCTTAGAAAAACCACGAGTGGTGATGCTGATACAAAAATTAGTCATTTTAAATTGATTTTAATAAGAAACGCGTAAGCATCAAATCATCATGGGGGTACGCCATACATGTTTCATTGGATCCATGAAAGCATGCTGTGCCAAGTAGTATATTGAGCCACCAATTGCCCCAGCTAGATACAACTTCAACAGGAACTGTGGTCCGAAAATCTGCCCAATCTGTTCAACGCATAGTATAAGATATTTAGATATATAAATACCAGCTTAAAGAACACAAAGTAGTCATGAGTGGTATGAATACAAGTAATAAGAGTAGTGCAGTTAAGGAAATATGGTTAGTGGTCTCTTAATATGATGGAACTGTGGTTCTTTAGAAATAGGATCTTGTTTGAGAATGCGACTCCTGATGTGGTTAATTCAAAAAGCAATTCACTAAAGATTGTGAAGTTAATTCAATAATGTGGGATACCAGCTATCATACGATGCAATTCACTCAGAAACTTCAGTCTTGGAATGAGGAAGACAAAAACTCAAAGCGTTATAGAACTATACTTCAAACTTCCTATAGAGAACCACATTTTAGCTTGTTGTGATGGTGCTTCAAGAGGCAATCCTGGTGCAGCAGCGTATGGTTTTATATGCAGGGATCATCATGGTGGGTATGTATTTGCAAAGTCCGGAGGGCTTGGTAATGCTACAAATTTTGTAGCAGAAGTACTGGCAGTGGTTTGTGCAGGAGACTGGGCAATGAGTTTTGGAGCTAGAAATCTCCTTATATATTCCGACTCTAAGTCCGTCATCAATCTATTCTACTCTGGTAAGATTCCCTGGTTTGTCATAACTAGGTGGAATAAAGTTGGTGCGTGGAGTTTGCACACAGTTACTGAGAAATAAATTTCTCATCAGATAAATTAGCTAAAAAAGGTGCAGGTTTGAATACAGGAGAGAGAGTTGTATATATGGTTAAGCCTTCTTTTCTAGGTCGTATGGAATCTCCTCAACAGATCGTAAATCTGTAAGGAGTATCCTTGTAATGGATGCTTCATTTTTGTGTTTTCCTGTTTTTCTTCCCCTTGGGGGTTGCCAAAACTGCAATTTTGTGAGTTCTTTTCACTTTAATGAAAATACATTGATCGAGTATAAAAAATAGAATGCACAAAAGTTTGTCACAGCATAAACAATGACCTGCAGACATACCACATTGTTTGACTCTGATTGCAGAAATTCCGGTTTAGCTATTTAGAGTACCTCAACAAGTAACGCAGACTTAGTTTGAGGACCGAGGATCTAGTAGGAACAATGCTAGGGGTGGTGCAATCAGGCAACAAAATCGTGAGCTTGAAAATCTCTACTCCCATTACCCAACATAGGCAAACTGATAAGAGTGACAAGTGAGGGATCTCCGTGCAAGTTGTGAATTTCAATAAGAACAGATATAACTGTAAGGTGCGTATCTCCTTACCGATTTCCCGAAGAAGTAAAGACCAAGCATGTTACTGAACAGATGTTCAATATCCATTTGGCTGATTGCAGAAGTAAGCATTGTATGCACACGTCACTTTTGAAGTTATCCACTGAAATCTGCTCAAGAAACATTACAAAAAATTAACATCGAACATTCAGTCACCCACTATTATAATTTAGATTTCGATGAAAACATAACAAAAATTTCTCTCAAGATGTTAACTTTTGAGCTAGGTTTATCGCCGTGCAATACATTGTCGATTAAAACTATAAATGCTGTATGTTTTAAGGAGTTTACCATAAAGTTTTCTTTCATGAATTGACAATCAGCGACCCTCCATAGCATAAAAACTGCAACATTAGTCCCAATTAACCCCCAAAGAACACCCTTTGCTGAGGGGAACCATGAAGACCTGCAATAGAGCAGAAACAAGACACACAGTAAAAATTACATGGGGCTAAATGGGGCACCAAGAAAAGCAAAAATAAATTGGAACTAGTATTATTATTACCTAGGGCTGCGACGGCTCAAGGTGAAGTAACCTTGGGTTGATCCAAACTTAGGTCTATTTACATAAAAATGACTACTTTTTGCAAAAAGAATCCGACCATTAGTGAAAGTTTGAGAATTTCTCCAGAGGGTATTGTTATTTCTTCCTGGTACTAATAAATGCGAGACTGGGTTGTTGGATTTTAATGGAGTAGTAGAAGTGGAAAAGAAGAAGGTTTTGATTAAAGAGTGAGGAGGAGAAAGGGGTTTACTAGTTAATGAATTGATTGTTCTTGCAGTGGTTAGGGATGAAGGATCTAATGGACTGCCGGGCCTACTCCGAGCCCAACCACTTGTCGGGAAATAGAGTATACGTTGGATAACTTAGCTCGAACCCATTGCTTACATCTTTGGATTAGCATGATCGATAATAATACTAGCATGAATATAACAGATACGATAATAGGCTATCAACACACGACACAAAGATATTACGTGGTTTACCTACACCTTTGTAGGTTACATCCACGACCAAAACCACCCCGAGAATCTTCATTATGATAACAAGTTATTACATCGACACACTTCATATAATCAACTAGTTATATAACCCACTAGCGATAAACGACTTAGAAACAACAAGACATACTACGAAGATTTACCTCTTTCGTTGTTCTTCTTCTTCCATAGATCTCCACCACCATGGTTGCTTCGACTTTAGACAAGAACCATGAAGAACCCTAGAAACCCTAGATTTCTCCCATACCCGCTCTTTCTAAGAGTCTCTCTTCTCACATAGATTTTGCCCCATCACCCACCATCGTAGGACACAATGGTTGTGACCCTCTCACCCCTTTACGGAGGGATGATCGGTTGTCTAACTTCACCATATAAGACCCTCTTATATATGAGTCACATCCTTGCTCCCCAAGTCTTAGAGAACTCCTAAACATAGACTCCTAACTTAATTAGGAAACCCTAAACTTGGAAAACACTTAAACAAACCGTCATACAAGTTTCCTTATCCAAGTAAACCTTGTATTCCTTTTATTCCCGTAATTGTCCTTCAGCCACACTTTCAAACAGAATACACCACGTTTTCTGCGTCTATTATTGTGGCCTAAAGTCCATCTTGAGCCTTGTTTGTTTTTTCTTATGGAACAAAACCCCAACAAGGGATTCTTGATAGAATGCGTTTGAGTTTCTGAGGATTTTAGAATGCATTCTTGATAGAATGCGTTTGATTTCTGCATTGTGATGTTGATTCCTTTCAGAGAGATTCAAAGTGTGTCTCTGTCTGTCTGTGTTTGCCTCTTTCAAAAGAAAGAAAAGGAAAAATAGAGAAGAAGAGACTAATTTAGTTGACCAAAATACCCTTACTCTTCTTGCAAACTGACAATACTTGTCCCAAGACTGAATCTTATGCACCGGCACCACCTTCACACTTCACAAAGCACTTTAAAAGCTTGCCTCTGGATTTTGGAACCGTGATTCACAATGAGTTTAATTGTGTGCACACTCCATCATGATGTACTTGACATAATCATCTGATTGGTTGATTGATTAACTGATGGTTCCATTATCATCTATGTTTACAATCTCAACTCTTGTTTATATAAGTGATTAGTAGGTGTATTTATTAAGAGTATTATGGCCCGAGTTAGAAATGTACAGTGACTAGGTCCTAGTAAAAGAGTCGACTACGATTTTCGCTCTCCTCGTATCGCTTTTTGCTCTGCCTCTAAGAATATTTTGGCTTTTCGTGGAGATGTCGATAAGATCGGTCATGCACATACATGTTAGTTTTTTGAGCTTTATTGAAATGATTGCTAAATTTGATTTGGTAATGCAAGAACAACTTAGGCGTATTAATGATCATGGAACCCATCACCATTCCCCAAATTGAAATAAACTGATTTCATTGTTGGCACGTCATGTGAAAAATAAAATTGTTAGAAATATTTAAGAAGATAAATATTTTTCTGTGATACTTGATTGTACTTCGGATACTAGTCGTGAAGAACAAATGACACAAGAAGCCAAATATTTTGATGATTTTTTTTTTTTGCTCAAGCTTAATCTTAATACTGATGATATTAGAAGACATGGATACGATAACGGATCTAATATGAGTGGAAAGAATATAGGGGTGCAAAAAAAATTACTTGAGGTAAATCCTAGAGCATTTTACATGCCATGTGCCCGTCATAGTCCTAATCTTTTGATTTTGGATATGGCTAAATCATGCCCTGAAAAGGACATTTTTTTTAAGATTGTGCAACATATATACTGCCTCCGTCTCAGTTTAATTGACCGCTTTGACTAAGTCAAAAAAATAAGGAGATTATTTGAATGTCATAGTATGCCCATATTAAATATGGAGAGAATAAATGAATTTCAATTTTTATGTAGGAAATAATAAAGAGAAAATATATGACTTTATTTTTGATAACTATAAAAGGAAAAAAGAATATAAATATTGTAATAAAAATATATATTTATGAATTTGTTTCCACTTTATCTAGATATTTTTTAAGGGTATATCTGCGAGTTTGTTGGAAAAATACAGATATACACTACACCATATTTGGCTGTATGCAACGGTGGGTTTCAGTTGCGTAGTAAGGTCGCAACACCAGCCAGCCGTTGCTATACGTGGTGTTTCTAAATTCAGCAACGGTAATGTTGCCGTTGCTTAATTTTGGTAGCAACGGTTTAGCAACGGCTGGAATTATGTTGCTACATTTTTTACTAGCAACAACGGTTAGCCGTTTCTAAATTTTTACCATTTGTTGCGAAGTCTTGACTCAGTCAGCCAAGACTGACTTCAGTTTACCATGGTGAAAATGTAGCAACAGTTTGATCACCGTTGCTAGACTTTGACTGGTCAACGAAGACCAAATTAAGCAACGACCAGTTTCTGTTGCGTATTTTTTACCAGGAAAAAAAAATATTTTTTATTTGTTTTTTACCCCCAATATTTACCCTGCTGTGATTTCACCCTACAGTTACCCAAACCCCCAACAATTGTTTCATTCATTCAATCAATCAATTTGTTCACAATCATTCTCCTCATTCAATATATATACAGCAAAATTATAAACTTGAATAAAACTACAATGATGAATTCCACATATCACATTCAATGATGAACTACATGATGAATTCAATGTGTAATATATCACATCACAGTTACAGAGATGAAAAAGAAAAAAAGCTAGACAAGTCGAGATATCTGTCTTTGCCGAAGTTGTCGAAATGAGGGCTGCAAAGGAAAAGCTACATCCGTCGACATGGTAACAACCTTAAGAATTTAAACCTGTATTGATTGTCCCTTGCTACTGTAAAATGTAGCACAACCATTTGCATACATACTTCAATATAGCAAGGGACAGTCAATACAGCTCAAATCAATAAGGTTAAGGAATTTGCACAGTAAGGCCTTGGCTTTGTTGTACCTTCCATATAGCTGAAAGTGCATGATATCCCTGCAATTGTTAACCATTGTATCCAATATTCAGAAACCTTAACTTAGAACAACAAAATTTACATAATTGATGTGATACAGGAGAGGTCATATACCTGTCATCCAAATGCATTCTTATCCTTCACTGTACCCTAGCCTTTCCCTTTGCATAAGCCCGCAGCACAATACCTCGCACGAAAGTATAAACCAAATGTCAATATAGAGAAATTGATCAATATCAGAGGCAAAAACAAATGAAAGTAGCTAGATAAGTACTTACCAGGGATTGTTATTCCCCCGGGTGGCTACTACCGCTTCAGTGAACCTCAACTGCAATCACATAGATGTGTTCAATCATACATGTTTAAGTATGCATTAAAGATCACCAAGAAAATAAAAGACATTTCAATTCAGATTCTAACTTAGTTCAGTGTTAGAACTACAAACACGACATTCAAATAATGTATCTCCTACTTGTAAATAAAAACTGTAAGTTGACAATCCAGTAAACATTAGGCAGCTAAAACAAATGCCTATCACACTCAAGTGTAACTTGACCCAACAAAAGTGAAAAATCTCGCAATATGACGGTTCAGGAAACACTAAAAAGATCACACAATATCATATAGACAAGTAGTTCTCAAATCAGAACAAGTCGAAACTAACCATCACAATACGAAATCTATCGATAATGGTTTATTTTTCCTATGATCGTGCAAGTTAACTGAAATATACAAATTTTACAACAACAGAAAATGCCCAATGTAGCAGAACTTGCCAACTCGATCCTAACTAGTTATTAGAATACATACCCAAAGGTCTGATGACTCTGATCCATAAGTACACAGATCCATATCCTCAACTGCTACACAAGAACAATGCATAATTAGATATAGCAAAATATAATAATTAACAAGAACTGTAAGTTAGAATTGATGGACTATTAGGCAGAAAGTATAAACTGAAGTTCAATATCGAGAAATTATAACTAAGTAGTACTACAAGCAAAAACAAATGAAGCTATCTAAGTACTTACCAGGGAATGATATTCCCCGGGTGGCTACTACCGCTTCAGTGAACCTCAACTGCAGTCACCTGCATCATCACATTATAACAGAACACAAACATATACAAAAAAAAAACACATCATTTAAAACATTCAATTTAACCCCCAAAATGTGTTATCCAAAAAAGTGCAAAACAAAAAAAGACTAGAAGCAGAATGTCATCCATCAACACTTTCACATGACTAGGCAATAATCATTCTAACTGGAACACCTTCCTCATATGATCTTCTCTGCTTTCTGTTGGTCCAGGTTGTTCTCATTCTCACAGAACACTTTCCAGTCCTCTTCTTTAATATTTGGAGGAACAAATAAAAGCCTTTCTTCTTGTGTAGAATGTTTTTCTCCAATGATATCTGCTATAAAGCCTGGTAAGTTTGCACTTGTAGTTCTCTCCAGGCATCTTCCTTATACTTGCGTGGCACTTGTTTTTCTTCATCGACCTCCACTGGAGACATAATTACCTGTAATTAAGAGGGAGGAAGACATAAGAACAATACAGATTTAGGTCTGAAAGTCATCCAACCCTATCAACAGTACATGGCATATTTGAATTACCCTACAATAGCAACATAACAATAAAAAAACACTCAATGTCCTAACATCTGTATGTTTTCGACAAGTTGGGCACATGATCCATTAATTTGGTGACTTTTCATGGAAAACTGATCTCTCTATCATAGCAACCAAACTTGCAAAGCAGTATCCAGAGATATACGCACTTAGGAAAAAAAAGTCAATTAATCTGAGATATATGTAAAAGTTCAGAATCCTGAAAGACTTACACCTACAACAAGTAACATGCCCACACTGGAAAACCATTTTCTGAACTTAGAGCATCAAGAGAAATATCATACACACTGAATCATAAACATACTTAACATACACAAAAAACTAAATAAATGAATCATGAACTAACATAAATAACAACAGTAGTAACAAAACCTAAAAGTAAAGATTTATACCAACACCACCGGTATCGACAACACCAGAATCAAAAACTGCAGTACCAACAACACTAGATCATCACCAACAGCTAAACCTAAAATCAACAAAAGCTTAAATCATTGAATACCCAAAGACCCAAATACCCAAACAAACCTAAAA
>JAJJMA010224607.1:0-11495 GCA_023529015.1 Papaver nudicaule
ATGCATGTCAAACTTTTCTTTAGCCAATTTTCCACAGTAAAGAAACTCCAAGAATGTTTCAAGCTCTTCATGATTGAATTCAGGCAGAGATACAGAGTCAATTGGTGCAGATTTGCACAGATCTGATGCAAGCATGGTTTTGAAAATTACAGATCTGGTTGCCTGCAATTTTCGCATATAAGAAAATGAAGATCACATCATAACATGCTCTCATAACATCATACATCTCAACAAAGAAGACCTGATTGGGTAATTGGAACATATACATACCAACAAAAATCTGTGAGCAGGTATAGCAGGTCCATTGCCAGGCTTGACCTGAATATCTGAGTAGCTTCCCTCCCTCAATGCAACACTTAATCCGCCAAGATAATTATTCCATCCTTCTTCTTTCTTTTTTTCTTCCTCGATCCACTTTGTAGCATTTCTGGTCCCCTAAGAAAAATCAACAAGGCAACATGTTACAGAGATCAAACTCAACATGGCAACATGTAGAAACAGAAATTATCAGTATCATCTCATTGTAGCACATAGCATCAGTTATTTATTTTTGTGTACTGCAACTGCACTGGGGTTGAGTACAAATTAAGTAAATTAGACTGAAGGAGCAAAATCCAACGTCATTGTAGCTTTTAAGATCACGTTAGGTCTTTGGTAAAAAGATGACAGTGTGCAATGCCTTTTATAGATTAGCTAATAATCTGAGCCTCGAATTTTGGTTCTTGGTGCATACATGTAACTTTTCTTGAATGCACAGTTCATCCACCTGGATAATTTATTCACTTTTCTTCGCTCCTTTTTACTTCCTAGATCCACTCTGTGGTACTTTTTTAGTCCTTTAAGGACACAACGACAAGTCCCATAAGGCTAAGTCTAATGGGAGTGTTAGTGCTAGAAAAAGCGTGGTCTATTCCGTGAATGCTACTTCTCTCTCTAGATAAAACTAGCATTCAAAGTAGCATTACTAGTTAGCCGGTGAATGATTTCGTGGTGAAAAAGTGAACCAGCGCTCAATGGTTCAGCGCTGAAACGAATATTTCTACGAGACCTGATGGCTCATAACGTATATGTTAGATCTAATGGCTGAAATTATCTGGCGCTTTACCATTCAGCGCCCCACCGCTCTATGATTCGGCGCTAGACCGATAACTAGCACTGCTAACTAGCAATTACCATTAGACTTAGGAGGCCAATCTAGCGCTAGATAGTTGATATGGAGGAGAATCTAGCACTCTAACTAGCACTCCCATTAGACTAAGCCTAACTATGCCAGTGCAGCAGATGGTCAATGAAAGGCCAGCCCTAACCTATATTCTATCTTGGAATTGCCTGATCTGGTTGGGCACGTTCCATTGATAGAGCCAATGGTCTCTGGCAAAGATGGAATGGCTTCAGCCTTGCTTTAATGCTATTGTACCGTGCTTTCCATATACTCTAAAGTCTAAAGACCGTACATAGAGGGGGAATAATAAAAACTAGTAGAAGCTAACAGGTTTAATGGTGCCCTATATTTTAAAACCTAGCTAATTCTTTTCAACATGCGAGCATGTGCAAATCATGATCCCCAAGAAAACAAATTTAATTTGTATCCTGATTATGTACATATACATTTCTACTGAAAAAAATGAAGATAAAACCTACTTAAGAAATTGATCCAACTATATAACCTAAAAGATTTAGTGCTTACCCATTTGGTAGCCGCTGCCGTTTTGTCTTTGTTCATCAAAGTCATCAAGTTGTTGACTTCCCTATAACAAGTCCCACATATTGCAAATCTGTCGCTCACTGTCACTGCAGTATATGACTCGTATTTATATACTGCAACTGTTGACCCTTTACAAAAAGAACACTCCATCGTTATCTCCTCGACGGCGCTTGAGTTTTCGTCGGAAGAAGAAGTCGAAAAGTGTTGTTGTCAAAAAAAAGATTGAGGTTTAGAGCGAGCTTTGATTCCAAACATACACCGACCGGTGACGGCTCTAAATGTGTTAACACCGTATCTGTAGAAATTTCTAGATAGCGAACTAAAATGTCTCTAGGGAGATTTCTTTAGAAATTTTCGTAAGCGGACTAAATGTGATAGCAATAAAAGCGTTCCGTGTGCAGAGTATGTGTCGTCGTAATTCAAAAGGCTGAGCCTTTTAGCTTGTGGCTGAGGTCTTAGGTCCGGTCAACCATTAATTCATGGACAAGTCAAAGTCAGTCAACTGACCTTCAAACCATTAACAAGTAATCGACAGGTGCTGCTGTACGATAAGAGTAATTGTTGTGTTACAAAAATGATTCCTTGACCGCCTCACGTCCCTCCTCATCTCCCGTGTGAGAGGGAGAAAATTTGTGGGGCTTTTGCCTTTCCCTTTTCCAATGATATAGCCACTGAATCTCCACCATTGCTGAGGAGAACGGGACATGAGGAGGGAGATTAAGGTGGTCAGTATATCATTGATAGTTATGTTAACCCAATTGGGTTGGCTGGGGTTTGTTCTTAGTGTGGAAAGATGGTTTGATGCTCGATATGGTTGATACCATTCAAGATTTAATACCATGCATGGTCAGATATGACGATAGAAGCCTGGTTTGTACGCATGGTGCTTCAAGTCCTGAATGTAGTCCCCCTTGAAGTATCAACTAATGGAGGAGGAGTGACATTAGGCAACCGATCCTTCCTCTTTTTCTTTTTCTTTTGCAATATAGGAAGTTACCAATTCAATTCAGATATCAGAAAGATCACCATATATAACACAAAATTTCTCCCCTGATTCCTTCTGGCCGAGCTTCTCGGTTTGTCATTATACCTCGAGAAGTAGAAAGAATAACAATCTTCATTCCTCCTAAATCCTAGGAATTCGTTGAGCGTTGGTATAGATTCGTAGACACAAACTGACAATATGTGGATTGTTCAACCACAAAAGCACATAATATATCACAAAATGTAACACACTGGGACTATACTTATCGAGGCAAAAACTATGTCACAACCAGGGGCGATTCTACAGGGGGGCCTGTGGGGGCACCTGCCCCCCCTGAAATTTTGGGATTTTTTTTTCTTTTTAGTTTTTATATTGAAATAGCCCTGAAATATCCCTGTGCCCCCTCAATATTACGAGTTTTACCTTGATAAACCACTTATTCTTTTGAAATTGTATCCCATATTCTCATTTAATTTCCCACGACTTCAAAATTGCCCTAAAATCAAGGATTTTATGTGCAGACGATCCCTATTTTCATTGAAAATATGATGATTTACATAGGTTTACAACAACTAAATACCTATCAGTTTCCTTCCGCATCAATTCCATTTCCAGGTAAGGGTTTTATTCCTTAAGTTACCCAAAAAGTTCATCTTTTTTCTTCATCAATTGTAATTAATTTATGCATATATTTTTACTGATCGCTAAATTGAGGATTCTTATGATACTGGGTTGTAAATTTTTATTCCAGATTTGAACAAATTGAGTGTTATTCTACTGGGAGTTTTTTTGCGGCATTTGTACAAACACAAATTGGTGAATGGGGTTCTTTTTTGTCAGAAGTATTTACCTTTTGTTTAAAACACAAAATCAAATATGAATGATGTATTCCAGCCGAGGGGTCGACCAAAACGGAATACTCAAGAGGTAACAAATTCACACCATTATAAAGTTGATTGTTTCTATGCAGTACTACAGGAACTCAGCAATCAGTTCAGAATATAGGCAGGCACTCGTCGCAGACAGTTACAAAGGTTCGTATTGAGTTCTATTAGGCCTTTTCTTTTCTTTTTCAAATTATATGTATTGATATTATGTATTTTCTTTTAGAATGAACTGCAGTTAGTTGTGTCTTCATGTACATATTCCCAGTGGGAATGAAACTTGAAGAATTTTATTTTAGTTCTACATTGGCATACATTTTTTTTAATACATTTACGGTAATGATTTTCAAGAACAAAGTGTGCCCCCTTAGAAATTTTGTTCTGGATTCGCCACTGGTCACAACCAAAGTAGACACATGTTTTAGGGAGAGTTGGCCCGCAAACCAAAAATTATCAGGGGCCATATCAATTGTGTGTTTACACGCTTTTTGTATAGTTTTTCGTCGGCATGTTAAGGATTTTAGAATGTAAAACACAAACTTCAGATTCTAAAGGCATAATTTTCTTTAAAAGTTGCAAAGATGACAAGGTAGATGCATATAAGAATGAATGGCGAAGGATTATTACTTTCTTTCATAATCATGGGAAGTTAATGATTTTCTTAGCTACAGGGAGTGCAATAGCATTTAAGAATAAGAAATATGAATTAGATATAGCAGAGCTTGGGCCTGATGAAACTATTGTGGATGCAAAACTGAAAAAGAGAAAAGATGATTACATCCCACAAATGATGAATCTTTTGGTCATGGCAAAATCTTTAATGCAACAAGAAATTTCGATTTTAGAAATGTCTCAGCAGTTGGAGAACTTGGCTCAGAAACTAGACGTGTTGGTGACTCGGGCGTATGAAGAAGAAAAAATGGAGGCAAATAAAGGGAATCCTCGCCAGAAACTCCGGTCAAGACTCTAAATTTTCCAAAGTTGTTTGTGTCAAAGTTGCAGGGTTCTCGGTTGAACTGTGGCATTCTAAAGATGTGTTGGAAATATTGTTCCTAAAGTGAAAGAGTGAAAAAGTGATAGTGTTATTCATGTCAATGTAAAGGGAGCAAGTGAGCAACATTAGTGTGTGGAAACTAAAAAGAATTTTTCAGTCTACTTGTAAAAGGCCCTTTCAGTTTTTCATTTCTCCTTGTTGTTTTAGTAATGAGCGATGTAAATGTTGGCAGAGTTATGCGTGAATGCACAAGTTCATGACCATGTTAAACCAAAATCATACTTTCAAGAATTGATCATTGAAGCACATAGTATGATTGATGAATAGTCTTCAAATTTCATTTGTAAGTGCAAGAAATGAAATGCAGACAAGGAGATCGATTTCAATATAAAAGGATCGATTCCTTGTTTATAGTAGATCGATTCATTGTTAAGGAATCGAATTCTACCTAAGGAGATTGATTACACATTAGTGAAATCGATTCCCCGATATAAAAGTGGATTGATTACAAACTAGTGCAATACATGCCACATTGGGTAAATCGATCTATGTCATTGGTGTTCGATCTCTACCATTAGGAGATCGATTTTTAGAAGCATAAACTGATTCCTAACTTAAGAGAAATCGAATCCACGATATGGTAATCGATCCAAGCTAAAGTGGATTGATTCCCAATGAAGGAAATCGAATGCTAGCTCTGGAAATCGATACCTAACCAATGGTAATCGATCCAAGCTAAAGAGGATGGATTCCTAATAAAAGAAATTGAATCCTAGCATTGGAATTCTATACATATTAATGGTAATCAATTCCTTTCACATGGTGTTTGATTTCTAGTTCACAAGAACCTAGAAATTGGCTTTGTTGCATTGTGATAAAATCACTAGCACTCTGAATGCACAATATAGTCGGATTGAGAAATCCTTATCGATATACGTGCAGGCATTCAGGAAATAAAGGTTAACTTCATAAAGCCATTCACCATGGAATACTATTCCTAAGAACTTCTATTGAATTGGTTCGAGAAAAGAAGTAATAGAGTATGAGAAGAAGACTCCACTGTGAATGCTTTCAGGTCATGAAACTCAAGAGAAGAGAGTTCATAGACATTGTCGAATATACTAATAGTAACAAGCTTCGATTAGAGTAATCGTTCAGCTCAGAGTAGAGGACCACTGGAATCATGATATCTAGAGGACTAACCTTTTTGCTGAAGGAGGATATTATCATTTGTTTTTCATCGTCTTCAGTTTTTCGATTAATCTTCCAGATAATCCAGCCATCTTTTACCTAAAGGTCTAACCTAGTGAAGTCTGACTATTATGACAACCAAGCTTGACATACCAACGCTTGGTGAGGTTGACCGAGCGTGCTCTAACAGTACTGCTTGAATATATATTGCAAGGTCGTCCTAGAATAAGATGAGCATCAATCATATCTATAACGTCACACAAAGCCGAATCTTCATATCCAGGAAAAGAAAAATTCACAAAACATTGGTGAATAATCTCTTGTGTAAAAGAACTATTAACCCAACCAACTGTGTACGAATATGGATGTGGAGTAACAAGTAACCCCAACTGTTTGACTACATGAGCAGCAATATAGTTTTTCACATTCCCACTATCTATAATCAATGATCATATCACAAACTTTTATTCCAATTGCACACTTTGCTCTGAAAATACTATGTCTCTGAGAATGACAAGGTTGATTCAGTAATATTGGACGAATCATTCCCACAAAATGTTCACCATATGTGTCATTGATTTCATTAGATTCCTATGTATCAAATTCATCATTATCCCATTCAGATGTTTCTTGTAATCTCATGGATTTAAGTATCTCTACTTAAACCATTAAACTTACGACAACCTCCAGAAGTATGGCCAACTTGGTTACACTTATTGCACTTATCACCTCTAAATTTTGAATATATATTTTGTGTTTTAGGTTGGGGTGGAAAAGATTGGTGGTTTTTATTAGCAAACCAACTACTATCCATGTTCGATTGACGAGAAGTGTAAGGTTGTTGTTGTTGTACCTGTTGAACCTCTATAAGTGTTGGGAGAATGGGAGAATTATACAAGGGAAGAGTTGATTGTGAGCATGTAAAATGGTTTTGGACTGTTGTTGACGGGAAGGATAAGGAGAAACATCATCTTGTTGAAACAGATTTGAATGAAAAGGTAAATAATTTATCCTGGTAGTAAGTAGGTAGAGGATTTTTAATTACCTTGAAAACGGGATTGGCGAGTTGGTAGAGCTCTTGAAGGACGAAGAACACAACATTCAACATTAATAGCTTGTTGAATTTCTTCAACCATTGTAAAAACTGATTGAGTCATCCCTTGTTGAATCAATATATTCAAACCTTCAATGAATCTAGAAACTAATTGTTCTTCAGATTCATGTAATTGATTGCGAGCTACTAAATTTTAGAAATCAACTACATAATCATCTACTACTCGTCCTCCTTGTTGAAAACTTTGAACCTTCACGAATAGTTGTTGTCTTGAGGTAAAATTTATCTCGAATTAATTTTCTCATTCGTTCCCGTGTACGAACTGGAGGTCTCTCATACTTAATTAGATCCTTATACAGATTTTCCCACCAAGCAGCCACCTTTGAGTTTGTAGGCAACAAGCTTCACATTATAATGGTCAGTCACTCCATGATTTGGAAAAAAAAAAACTCGACTTCATAAAACCAGTCCAACAGATCTTCGGTTTGAAGCTCCCATTGAAGGTTGGTATGTCAGCCTTCAACTTACATTGAAAGTATAAGGACTTTGTCTAGATTTAAGCCTCTTATCTTTCATGCAAATATTCTCTTGTTCATCTTCAAAAGTATCATCATCGTCATTGTCAAGCTGTGACACAGAAATCTTCTTTTTGGAAGATTTTTGTTAAAGGGAGAGCAAAAAGGGATCTGAGGAGAGCGAAAATCGTTTTCGACTCGATGGCTAGGGTAACTCAGTATTTGTTTTTGACTCGAACCATAATACCTTTAGCAGCACGTTCTTCACACGCTCATAGTCCATAGCCATGAATTATAACCCAGGGCAAAAGAGTGCTACTTAATCGCGTAGGTGGTTGGTTTTGATTACATGTTCATGGAGAACCCCATGTTCTTGTTGTTGATCATAGTCCTATTAATCGTTAAACCATTTGAAGGTTTTGATCATTTCTTATAAAACTAACAATAGTGGATAGAAAAGTACAGAAGAAGATGAAAGCTTAGTTGGGTTCAGATTGTATAATCATTCAGATCAATATGCTTTTGAAGGGGCAGAGGTATTAATTGTAAAACCAGTGAAATTATCTTAATATTTAAAGATTGAAAAACATCATGAAGTAGTCATAGATATAAGTTAAAGGGAAACAAAAAGAAATAAAATAAAAAATCATGAAGTAGATAATCTTAATAAAAAGTGATTGATAGTTTGATCACGTTTTCCATATCTTTTTGATGGGACATGGTGCAAAGTTCGGGAACAGAAATTCAAGGGTTAATTTTTAGGGTTCATGACACTGCTAAGGAGGAGGAAGGAAAAGACGAGGAAGTTGGTTGTAGTTTTCTGCACATGCGAAAAGAACGTGTGGTTTGTAAGGATAATTTTAACCGAGTTAGAAATATATACATGGTTGGGTCTAATTAGCGAGTCAACTACGATTTTTGCTCTCCTCGGATAAGTTTTTGCTCTCCCTTTAACAAAAATCTTTTGGAATGACCAATAAAACTTTCATGTTGTGTCTTCTTCTTCAATGCAACTAAAACTTCATCTGGAATACCGTCATTTTGAAAAAAAAGAGTACTTAATTGATGAATCCTTTTAAGAGTCTCTTCTTTGGAAATCTTGAGATGTTCCATGATTTTATCAAACTTCTCGTTAAATTCTTTCTCATCCCTGTCACTTCAAGTCATAAAGCATCGCTTTTTTTCTATCAAACTTCTATGTTAAATCTTTCGACAACTGTTCAATCTTGGTATTAGTATCAGAAATAGTAAAAAATTGTTTCAGAAAATAAAAAGTAGTATTTTTTCCCGAAATAAAATAAAAACTAGGTGTTTTTTTTTCTTGAGAAAAACAAGGGTTGCGGAAGCGAAATTACTCAAGATCAGATTCTAGATAAAAATCCAAAACTATTGTCTTTGGATACCAACTAATGTAGAATTATTAGATAATAATGCAATACAGAGATTGCAAAAGATATGAAGAGAAGAAACATGTGCGAAAAGAAGATGAAGTTAAAAGAAACAAGTACAAAATATTGAGAAAACTAGAAGTTGTTATGAATAATATTTCTTGAATTATATTGTATACTCTCTAAAACAATACCCAATCTTAATATAGAGACTTAATTAACCGACTCATGACCATCTTAGCGATGTGGGACTAAGAAAGGGAATCCTCACCAGAAACTCCGGTCAAGACTCTAAATTCTCCAATGTTGTTTGTGTCAAAGTTGCAGAGTTTTCGCTGAACTGTGGCATTCTAAAGATGTGTTGAAAATATTATTCTTAAAGTGAAAGAGTGAAAAAGTGATAGTGTTGTTCAGGTCAATGTAAAGGGAGTAAGTGAGCAACATTAGTGTGTAGAAACTTAAAAGAATTTTTCAGTCTACCTGTAAAAGTCCCTTTTAGTTTTCATTTCTCCTTGTTGTCTTAGTAATGAGTGTTGTAAATGTTAGCAGAGTTAGCATGAAATAAGCAACTTTTCTTTATTCTGAATTTGAAGTTTCTTTCTATGTGGGTTGATGCGGTTATGAGACTATAAACTGATATATAACTATTCGGGAAGAGTGTAATGCGGAGATTGCAAAGAAATGAAGAGAAGAAAGAAATGCGAAAAGAAGATGAAGTTAAACGAAACAAGTACAAAAGATTGAGAGAGCAAGAAGTTGTTATGAATAGTATTTCTTGAATTATAATGCGTATTCATTAAACAATACCCAGTCTTTATACAGAGACTTCATTGACCGACTCATGACCATCTTAGCGACATGGGACTAAGATCCTAACTTAAGAAAACAAAAGACTGACTGAAATAAAACTAGCATAATTAAGGAAACACTCTACCAAGACAAAAGAGAAACTATTCTTCAAATTGCATAATATGTATATGGTATACTGCATCATAAATAAATTGCAAGAGAAAGTGGCAACAACTTTTCCCTTGATTTTCCTACCTCTAAGCATCTTATATATTTCTTGAAGAATAGTATTTGTGGTCTTCATTTGCCTACGTCTAAGAGGTTCTTTACTAGAATGTATGTCAAGGAAAAACTCTTATTCCAATGCATGTTTATTTTTATAAAAAGTCATTTCCAACCCATTGATGTGGCAAAAAAAGAGTTAGACATCCTAGTCATACTTTGAATTTATAAAAATAATTAATAAATATATTTGAGAATAATTCTAATCAACTATATAGTGACACTTATGTTAAGAACATAATTAAGAAATTATGGGTTAGCGATGCAAACCAAGTAATCCTAATATTTATGAATTTATCTTTATATATGACCTAGAGTATGTCTAGCCAGTGTTCCACGTAGGAAACAACCACATTCACCATTCGATACATACCATACTGTTTTTATTATGTCCGCTACAAACAATAATATTATATACTGTTTGTAACTCTTTGACAGAAGTTATTCTTGGTTATCAAAAAATATATAGTTATTAAATAAAAAAATAAACTAAAATAGTCTGTGTTTACCCAATAGATATCACCTGGATTGACTTTGGCGCTTCCTCTTTTAACTTTGTGTATTAAGATCATCATGTTTTTTACTGAAGCGAGACAAGAGGCACATATTCACTCATGCGATGCCCCGACGTTCTGGTCTTCTCGCAATCGGAACATTGCATTATTGTGTCTCCATTATTGTTTTCAAAAATTAAATCCACATGAATAAGAGAGAAAAAAATGTGCGTCGATGTCAACTAACCCTAGCTCCACTCGTGCAAACTTTAAGAGGTTCGTCGACTTATTTTATTGTGCAAAAAAGGTTTATAAACGAGCAAGAGAATCAGTATCAACATAGGAGTGGTAAATCTAGACTCCACTCAGCTGCGGCACTTGTGCTTGTCCCAAAAGAAAAAAAAAGAAAGGAAACATAAATAAATATAAGAAAATAAAAACAACACTTACAATTTTATCGGGTAATGTTTTCTGTCCTGAGCTGGACTAGTAAGTGTAGATGGTGAAAAATGGGAGAGGGACAAAATCTTAAAACTGCTCCCTGACTATGCCTTACCTAAAGACAATCGCCTACTCAGGCACATCTCTATAGCTCAGGATGCAACCCATTCTACGAGATGAATGTACTCTCTATGAGTTCTCTCTTATAACTCCCGGTGGAGAGGATGATATCATGGTGCAGTACCGATAACCTCACCAGCACATAAACCCATTAATCTGTTTCATGTCGACATCACCTCGAATTCCTCGATATCAGAACTAGATTGCTCAATGGTACATGGTGAAGAGTTAACAGAGACGCATCCTCATGGATTTCCTCTCAAAATATGACTCAACATCCTAGTCTCAATGAAAACCTCAGAAATACCGAAGCTTTAGGCCTGTCCAGATCTTTCTAAGAGGCATACAACATCCTAAACAGGCTTAAGCAGACCACACTCTAAACACAAAACGGTCTAATATACCATGGATAAACACGCCATGACTTGAAGCACACTGTAGCACAAGCGCATGCATACGCCGTAGCGCAAACGCGCATACGCCATAGCGTAAACACACAAACACGCTCCAACTAAAATGACATAGCTCGAACACAAGAAGACTAGCCTTGGTCAGACTCCAATGACACCAGTCACTAGGCGTGGTGCCATGAACCATGGCGCCACAGCAAAAATTACCTTGGCCACAGGCCAAGGCTTAGCCCCAAAAACCGC
>JAJJMA010224607.1:11595-31632 GCA_023529015.1 Papaver nudicaule
CATATCCATGGTGCCATGAGTTCCTGGCCTTGGCCAATGGCCAAGGCAACTCCTATACACCCACTATGTGTGTCTCAAAAGCGCCACACTCACGCTGGTCACGGCATCATAGCCACACGACACTGCTCAAACTCAACACAACTACGCAATATCTGCACATCACTCGAGATATCAAAACATCACATGGGGGGGATAACTTTAGGGGTATTGGTCTGGCGGTCTACGACAGTTAGAAAGAAACTGATAGAGATGATGGACAGTTACGAGAAGGTGGTGCTGAGTGGACATGTTCTACACAATTCTAGCAGTTACAGAGCACAACTCATGTCCTCCACTCCTCCACTCTTCCACGACTTCCACCTTCTCTGTCGAGAGATCAGGGTGAGTTCAACACTATAAATAGAGGCTTCCTCTATCTTCCAAGGCAGAAGATTCATAATATTCAGAACACTCGAATACACCAGAGCCTCAGAGCAAACACCTGAGCAATTCAACATACTTCTAGCCTTGGAGATTTCCAGTCACCTTCACGACGAAGATCCTGAACTCTTACACCCAAAACACCTCAACATGATCTCAAGTTTCTTCGTTGTTTCCCTCCCTAGATCAACCTCTATCCTCTCTGTGAACGAAGCAGGACGTGAACGGTCATTGACTTGGTTTAGGATCGTCTTGTTCGACTTTGATCTCGAGCACTACGAAAGTACCCAGAGACGGTGCATTGTTTTTCCTGGTAAAAACAGTTGGCAACACCAGGGACTTTTTTGGTTAATCCTTCACCCCCTTCCCAAGCCCAGTACCAAATTGTATTTCTCGAAAGTTCAACTTTCTTAAAAGAGTTGATGTGAGCCTCCTTTAAGTACAAATCACTGAGGTGTTTCTTTTCTGGTGGTAGATTATAAATATAAGTAAGGTTTAACCCGTGCCATTGTGACATGGGAATGGATATATGTTGATGAATCTTTCGAGCTTTATGATTATTGATTTTTGGGTCTCAAATTTTTCCAGGGTTGTAGGTTATTCAAACTAATGCATTGGATCTTTTTTCGGTATTTGCGGGTGCAGTTGTTAGTGAAATGGTAATTCATTTCCACTTTATACTGCCACTGTACTCCTCATATGGAAGTGTCAAATGTCAAAAAAATTCAGTTTGCAAACACTTTATATCTTTGTAGTCTATTTGTATAGACCATTTTTTATTTGATCTTCAATAATCCGTGAGTGTATTTTTCAGGATGAATTAGCTTGAGTTTGAAACCAAATTCTTCATCACACCGTGAACACTTAGATATGTTTTCAATCAAAACATTAAAATGCTGACGACTACTGAAATGTATTGTACCATTTTTTAATACTCGTCGATTAATTTAAGTATTCAGACATGCATGTCAAACAGTTTCAATAACAATAAGGTTCAAACATCCATAAATCTATTACCAGTTGCCACTAAATTGGATAATTTTTTTCAAACTCCCACAACTTAAAAAAGTTGTGATCGTGGCTGATGATTAATCTGGGAAGGAGAAAGTACTACTTATCCAACTAATTAAGTAACAGTTCTCAAATTAAACTTGATTTATGTTTTATATGAAGTCAAAAAATATTTTAAAAAAATCCCCTAAGTACCAGCATTAAGATCTTTTTCGTAGTGTTCAATTCCTTGAACTTATAGCATGCCCTTTATTTTTCCATTTGCTATTGCCTACTGCATTGTACCATGTTTTTAATACTCGTCGATTGATTTAAGTGTTCAAACGTGCATGTCAAACAATTTCAATAAAATTAAGGTTCAAACATCCATAAATCTATTTCCATTAAATTGGATAATTTTGTTCAAACTCCCACAACTTAAAAAAAAAAGTTATGACCGTGGTTGATTGCTCGGCAAATAGTTAGTGGTAGACATCGTAATGTCAAAAGAAAAACAAAATCATTTTAGAAATAATATGAACAAAAACAATACTCAATTAATCTGGGAAGGAGGGAGCATTACTTATCCAACTAATTAAGTAACTGTGAGTGTAGAAAATACCTTCGCCGTATAAAAGCATCTTAGAGGTGAAGCCATATAAGAAGGTTACCACGGAGAAGTACGAAATTACCAACAAAGGTTCACAGCGACATATGCCCCCGAGGGTAGAAGCATAACAGGGCGAATGAAAGACTAGCGAGAGAATGTAAAGAAAGGGAGGGCGAAGCCTCAATCAGCGAATAAAGACACGTCATCTCTGGGTGGTTGAGAAATGCTTGAGCATTTAAAAAGAGTCAGAACGGATATATTGTCAGGGATGACTCGTTGACTCAGTGGAAGTTGCGTCAGCAATTCTTATCCAAAGAAGATTCGATCGCCAATGTTTATAGAATAGAAAGTAAGGTCGCCGACGTTGCTTGTCGGCGAGTGAAGACAAATAAGTGTCAGTAGTATCGTTGTTTGTATTAGCTGTAGTCCATTATGTAAATCTCTATAAATAGCGAATGAACCCTCTGAGAAAAGGGTTGGACATTTCTTGGTCTGGTTTAGAGAGAGGAAAAGTCATTGTCTACTTGCTCTCCTTAGCCCAGTACTGAGATTAGGGTTCTTGGTGAGAAATCAGACTTAGAAGATTAGCAAGGTGAGAGTTGTAATTGAACTTATTATAGTGGAAATCCTTGGATGTAAGCCTCATTAATGAGGACGAACCAAGTAATATCGCTGTCAAGTATCTCTAACCCTTTACTCTTTATTATCTTGTGTATGTATGATTTTATGCGTGTTTGTGTATGATTATTTGGGTGTACTGTCTAAGATCTACCCATGGGATTTTAGATACGTTACATTTTGGCGCTAGATTAGGTTTTGAACTTACTTTTTTTTACCTTGTTTTCAATCATGGTTTGTTAAGATCAGCACATATAATGTTTTGTTATCATGTTTACTCGTTAAAAATCTTGCATGTATTGGTTATTCTCTATGTCAAAGTGTTATTTTTGGCAAATTTGCTCGTTGTTGGTGACCTATTATGCTCATAACCTTATTCTTTCCCTTCATAACTCGCTGATTTCGTCACATATTTCACTTTTATAACATGAGTAAATAATAGAATTATCTGCTTTGTTAAAAAAAAATTATTTTTGGTATGTCTAAGATCATAGCGTACGGACGACTACCTATCTTTGAGAATATATGCCATTTCGGGTATGTTTTGAGTTGTAAAGTGTTTATCTTACCTATGCTACTAGAAGTCGTCGTTATCTTTCCCATTCATAGTATGATTGTCCTTGGAGCACTCTACCTCTCATAGTGTTAGTTTTTTTGTAAGATTTTCCCCTTTATACGCGTCTCAAGTTTAGATTCTTACAAAGGATTGCTTTCCGGCGAAACCATGATGTTTTGGGTACATATGTTATTACAAATAGCCTTTTTGGGTCTGTTTCTTGGTCCCGATAATCATCATAATAACATATTCAATACTATGATTCTGGGTAGCTTTAGTGGAAACATAAGTAAAATGTTTTCAAACTTTTCAAAAACTGTCGTCGTACATCTTTCGATCGAAATTCCTTGGTTACCTTAGATGTTTGAAGTTTGTATCTTTTGAAAATTTTAGTGAAATTACCACCTTAGTCCTTCCTGTCATGTGGTTATGACGATCCCGAGATATGTTTGCACATCAAATTGTTCAATTGATTACCATGTTATTTCTAACAACTGAGCTTAGGCATTGAAATACGAACAAACCATTCGTGGGCTCCCTAATTCCTATAGACAAGAGTTATTGTTTTCCATCTACCTAGAGAGTTGAGTGTTCGTCCCCAATTGTTCACAAGTTTCAAAATTTTGGAGGATATTATTCATGCTCTAGCCACTCCCCCACACTTAAACTTTACATTATCCTCAATGTAAATTGATTCATCCAATGTAGTCAAGATGGGAAATCCTAGAATGATATGCAAAAATGTAAAGCAAAAAAGATAGAAATACGTTACAAACGAATGGGTTGCCTCCCATGCAGCGCTTAGTTTAGAGTCCTCAGCCCGACTTGCAAAATTGTTTCACCGTACACCAACAATCTGAAAATTTGGGGGTCCTTCCAAACAAATATCTGCAATTCTAGCAACAACTTCACACAAATATTAACATACGTTAGCACAAGTGAAATCGTTATTTGATGGAAGTTTCCCCCACACTTAGTATTTTCTCCACTTGGAAGTGGATAGAGAACATAAAACAAGGGAACTTCTTCGGGCTCCTCCCGGTGAACCTGCACAGCGTTAGAATCAAACACATCCAATGGTGGATACTTAGCAGCAAAGTAATCCGACAAGACTTTAGAAGCACAACCATCCAACCCTAAGTGCGGTTGTTTCTTAAGATTTGAGCTAACAATTCTTTGAGAAACTATTTTGATTAAGGGGGAGTCAGTATCACATAAAGGTTTAGATATAGAATTAGATTCAAATTACAAACCTGGTGAATGAGTAATCACATCCTTTGGAGCTTCTATGTCATCAACAATTTTGGTTTCATTCTCTTCATCATCAGAATCAGGCCACTCATCAAGAAAAAGTTCGTCGAAGTCAATCCTAAGATCTTCTCTTGAGCACGTGGAACCATTTATAACAATGTTTTCATTATTCCAAGTTTCCACCTTTTGAATAGGCGAATGATCGTTATTATGATCCGGAGTTGGAATTACTTCAACATTGTCACAAGAACTTTCTAATGGTTGATCATCTTTAGAATAATTATCAATCAAATATTCATTATTAGGTATAGGATTTGTTTCCATTATCTCCTTGAGTTGATCAATGTCGTTCCATAGGTTATCGCGTTCTTTAAGTTCTTGAATTGCATTCTCCTTTTTCTGATTGTGCTCTTCCATCTTTTATCGGTTATAATTTTCCATCTGTTGTAATTGTTGATTTTGCGTACCAATAAATTGGCGCATTAAATCTGCCAAACTAGAAGAGTTATTATTAGTAACACAACTATCCTCCCATCCTTGTGATTGCTCACTTACATGTCCACCCGGAGGTTGATATGTATGAGAATAATCAAATGGGGCCATGGAATATTGATCATAACCAAAGGGTTGGTCATGATTGTATTCCCCGTATGGTTGGTAATTGTCATAGGATTGAGATTGAAAACCATATTGATAACCATTGTTGTATGTTTGATCTTGTGCACCGTACATGTTATATCCAAAAGGAAACATGACGTTTCACAAGGAAAACGAAAAAAATAATAAAATAAAAGCTAAAACAAATAACAAATCAATTGATGACCGCTCCCCGGCAGCGGCGCCATCGAACCTTTGGCACTTTTAGCTCCTTTTTGGATGATTCAACCTAATAAACGCTACACAATAGAAAACAAGAGTAATGCAATTTATTTTACAAGAAAACTAACAAAGAAAGCATAAACTATAGATGATAATGAAGGTGTTTTATGCACCTATCAAATTCCCCCACACTTAGACTTTGCTTGTCCTCAAGCAAACTACTTAAAACAACAACTCCGTATCGTAGAGTCTACGCTTTTGAACCCCTCGGCGTCCCCAGTAGGACGAGTGAAGTCTCGTGAGGGCTTACAAGAAATATACCCCCAAAACCTTCACTCCAAATTATTGCTACTTGTGAACGATTAAGGATAAACATTAAACAAGCTAGTTAGTTGTCATAAACTCTTTGGCTATAAAAATCCTTTAGCCTTCATATCCATGCATGGTCATTCGTCTAGGTATGCAAAAAATCTACTAAGATAATCATCAAAACAACCGCTCGGAAATCTGTCAAGTTCAATCACTCAAGAAAATAGATAGAAAGTATGCAAATGTTGGCTAAGTGAACGGTGTTTCCCGAAGTATAGTTATGAATCGTACCACTACTTTATATATGGGAGATTTCGCGCACTCAATTAATAAGTTTAATATTGATTCGCGACGTGTTTCATAATGTCATCCCTCAATACCCACATCGAGTCATTTTGGACTCTTTTTTTTTGTGATGGGGTCATCCCAATCTTCTATTAAGATGTTTCTGATGAACCCTGTCCCTAGTGGCGGTAGAAATCTTTCTTTTTATCAAGCTTTTGGGGTACATAAGGCAATTTCTTCTACTCTACATTGGAATAGTCACATTATAATACAATCAAACACAAAAAATTATCGTATTTTCTTTCTCAATTTTGAGGCATAGATTCTCAACCAATCCCTAAATCCTAGATATGATATCAAGGTCATATAAGGGCCCCACCAAATCACATAGGTAAACATTTAAAAATGCAAAATAAAAAAGAAAGTGATATGGTTATGACGATCCCGAGATATGTTTGCACATCAAATTTTTCGATTGGTTACCATGTTATTTCTAACTACCGAGCTTAGGCATTCAAATACGAACAAACCATTCGTGGGTTCCCTAATTCCTATAGACAAGAGTTCTTGTTTTCCATCTACCTAGAGAGTTGAGTGTTTGGCCCTAATTGTTCACAAGTTTCAAAAATTGGGTTCATGCTCTAGCCAGATCCTGTATCTTGGGTCGATTGAATTCTTTCAATCTTATCACGACCAAGATTTGATAGAAACTTCATAAGGTAGATCTTGAATCGTAAACCCTAGAAGTTCCTTAACGCAAATTCACGAACTAGGTTTAATACTAAGTTCATCAAGCGTTAAGAGGTAAAACTGTTTAGGGTAGATCAATAAGCCCTATTCAGTAAATCATATTTTCATTAACCTTGACTTTAAGTCTAAAGGAAATCACAATCGTATTCTTGTTTAATTACTTGGATACTTTTAGGCGTCCTGTGAGAGCTAGGGTAGCGCTAGCCTTCACGAAGGGAAGTAGAGCAACTCCTAGGCCTGTAAAGGACGTCAGCTAGGGGAATCAAGTACGTAGGTTTATGCGGGAGCCAAGAGACGTAGGAGCACATTGGTAGTTGAATTGCTTGTAGGGTTAATTCAGTCTCGATACATTCCAGTCCGAAGTCTGAGAGTAGGATAGCGTCTGTATTCGGTTAATACTGAGGGTGTTCACATCTGGACGAGGTCCCGGGGTTTTCTGTTAGGTTTGCAGTTTCCTCGTTAACAAAATTCGGGTGTCTTGCATTACTTTTCCCTTCCGCATTATATTGTCTCTAATCTATATAATTGAAGTAATTGCAAGTTTGTTGATTCATAACCTTTGAGTGAATCCATCTCTATTGAGATCTACGAGACGTTCTTGTTAGGGTTCGGTTCTCTGAACTATACTCAGGCTTTTTTTTGAAAATTGATTTGTGAGATCGTTCAAACAACCATAATCAACTAGGTTCACGAATTCAGAAGTTGGTGGTATATCTCGGTATCCCCTCTTTTTCAATACCGGTGAAGTTCTTCTTGAAGAGTGGAAAATTTGCTAGAGTTTTGGTTTCTTTGTCGGGTTCTTGTTCTTGTGAAGGTGAGAGGTGTTAAGAAGAGGTAAGAGTCTTCTTTGTAATCATCTTTTACGGTAATTGAATAATATCGTGTTCTTGTCCGTGGTTTTACCCAATTTGGGGTTTCCACGTAAATCCTTGTCTTGTGTGATTGATTTATAGTTGCTTCTCTTGTCGTTGTTGGTAACGTTCTTGATTCCCTAAAGATCGTAAGTGTTGTGGTGAAAATCCCAACAGGTTCCCCCTACACGAAAGTAAATTGTCGACCTCAACAAATATCCCAAGATGTAATGAAGAGCATCAGTAGTCCTTAATGCACGTCGAAGCACAACACAACCTCATACTTATTTTTCAATAACACAATTTTCTTTAAGAGCCAAATTTTCTTTTGAAGAGAGGGATAATGTTGATAATTCTCTAAAGGCTGCGTAGAAAACGGTACATAGGAAGAGGCAGAAGAAGAGAAAAATGCAGCACAATAAAGGATACTACCTCAACAATTAAAGGTTGCAATTTTCCAAAAATGGTGCAGTGGAAACATGAACATACCATTAAAGTATAATACCGACAAATCCGACAAGAAAATGAGAAGAATTACAGGAGTAAGACAAATACAAGTATGAATAAGGCCCAATTAAATCGAAGAAAGAATGGTCAGAATAGTTTTTCTCATAATTATATTCCAAATATTTTGTATGTTCAATCTTTAGAAATATGTACTCCCAAAATAGGAGTAGTCTTCTCAAATCTCTTATAGCTAGTGATGAAGAGTCTTTCGTCAAAATCACCGATGAAGATTCTGTTGTCCACAATAAAGAAGATTTCATCGTTGGAGAGCAGCCCTAGTGATCTTAAAACCAAAACTAAGAACCAGGAACCAACATTAAATCGTACATAAACTCTTTGAAAGAATAGACAAAACCACCATGAAAGTGGAGATACTTTACCAAATAGTACATGAAAACACCTAGCTAAAACAAAAAAACTAACAAAAAACAAGTAAAGAAATGAAGATCTTGGTCAGATCTGGTCCAAAAAAGATCAGATCTGAGTAAGAATAGTTGTCGGCGTGGAAATAATTTTTCTCTTGAAAAATAAGTGATATAAAAGAGAAGGTTTTCGAAAGGAGAATTTTCCATTGTTTAAAAAAAAAAAAAAACTTATGAATGCATAATTCAATTTTGTATTTTTTTATGTTTTTTTTTTCTATTATCATTACTTATTTATTGGATTTACATGCTAGAGATTATCCCTTAACATGTTAAGATTATCAGTACGGATATCTTCATAATATTGTACAAATAGTTTTCCTAGCAGAATTGGATTTAGTATTAGCCATAGTATTTGTACGTAGTTCTATTTACATAACAACACAACCAGCAAGATAACTTACTAAGAATGTCTCTAATCTCTAAGATAAGACTCTGGTTAGCCCAAAAAACAAAAAAGTCGGCAGTATTTAGACTGTTTACAATATTTACATTATCAAAAACAACTTTGGAGAATTTAGATTGATAGCCCATAGTACAACCTCCTTAAAAGCCTTACACTTTGCCTCTTCTGAATCTAATCCTCCATAGGAGTAGTGTACCCTGGTGCCTCTGCAGTTGCATGTTGAATCATATATGATAGACCAATTCCTGTATTATACTTAAAAGAAGCATCAATGTTTATTTTAAAGTAATCATGAGAAGGTGATATCCATTCAGTTTTTCTATTCATATGCATGTAAGAGGTATGGTTATAATCTATAAAAGTATTGTCAAAATTTCAATTCATAATTCAATGTTGCCAAGTTATATAGATTACCATGCAACAATAACTTGACAAAATTGATATTCACAGAGCAAAGGCTATGGAGAGTAGTGCTCTACTCCATATGAAGCAGTCTACTCTCTAACTTCTATAAATAGTTGTCTCAATTAATTGGTTCACTCCTTCAAGTGAAATATTATACAAAATGTTTCTTTAAGCATCTGAACTTTTGACGCTCAGTGAAATAATACATGGAGCGGCTAAAATTTTAGTACTTAGCATAAAATCAAAGTGAAGCGTCTAAACTTCTGACGCTTGGGTAGTTTAAAACAAAAGTGCCCGACCTCACAATACTTTAGGGAGAAAAACTACGAGCATCTGAACTTTAGACGCTCATACAACAAAAAATAATAATTGTGGAGCGGTTAAATATCAGTCACTTATATTGTTGTTAACTAGTTATGATAGCAGGAAATCTTCTGCCATTGTTACTCTATTTGGATTTGGAAGTGAATGAAAGTTAAAATCCCTACTCTAATAGTCCTTGCTCTTAGCATTTTCCATACACATCTCTCTAATTATTTTAAGACATCCACAGTCTATCAGATTGGAGATGATGTTGGCAGCTATAACCGAAGTAACTAGATGACCGCTACCACGGTAGGTGGACCGACCGAAGAAATCGACGAAAGAACAAAGAATTTGTAAAGCAAAATAAATGTAATCAAAATAGATGTTCAGGCAAATTTGTAAAACAAAATTTGTATTCAGTTGAAAATGTTCAGAATTTTTCTGATAGTTTTATGTATAGTACAATTTCTGGCGAAAACTTAACCGAAAAGGCGACTCAAAACTCATAAATCTCTTTGCAATTCTTGACAAAAATGAAAATTGATTAATAGAGGTGAAGATTTATTGAGGAGATGTTAAGAGAATAATTAGTGAGAGCACATCTGCCATGCACATGCAGACATGTTTGCATTTTACTTTTCACAAATCACAATAAACATGTATATATAGCTATGAAAGTTAATTTAATGATCTTTTAGGCAAAAATTTTAAAATTGATATTGATGTTTATACTCATTGCGTAGATAATTTGAAGATCTTTCTGAACATATAAATTTTGCACGTGTATTTTAAAAGATATTAATGTTTAAAATTACTAAAAGGTATGTACATACCCCTCAACAAATAAAAGACTACTTAGGCTAAGTCTAATGGGGATTCAACTTCCCTTAAAAGCGTGGCCTAAACCCCAACTTCAACTTCCACTTCCCTTAAACAAGGGAAGTGGAAGTTGAATTCTACTTCGGCGCTCAATGATGTAGCGCCCAAAAAGTGAACTCGCGCTCAATGATATAGCGCCCAAACGAATATTCTCACTAGATCTGATGGCTAATAACATATGTTCCAGATCTGATGGCTGAGATTATCTGGCGCTTTATCATGTAGCGCCCCACCGCTATATGATTCAGCGCCGAAGTAGAATTTAGCTGATGTGTCTAGCACTTCCCATTAGACTTGGATTGCTACTTTGCTGATGTGTCATGCTACTTTTTAAGGGAAGTTGAATCCCCATTAGACTTAGCCTTAGTCATTTCCACGTTCCTTTAAAATAATATATTACTTATTTGTCCTTCTTCTTCGGTTTATTTACGCTATTTATCTTTGTAGGATTTTAAAATAGAGGCTAACTTAGTAATTTAAGGGGTCTTCTACCAAAATCTCTTTTATCAAATTGGTTCAATACTTCAATTTTGTTAGGATCCATTTTACAAAAAGTGGTCATAAAAGGGACTCTCTCCTTTCGGATCCTCCGATCTATCAACCCGATTATCTAAAATAAAAATAACAAGGCACAAATAAAAAAAATAATGTAATCGGTTAAATACTTTTTTTTATCTTATTTACGAAATAAAAACTGTAAGTTTGTAACAATATTAAGAAGTCACATTGCGTTTTTTTTTCGAAATAATGAAGTCACATTGCTTACAAGTGTTGTTTCTCCACGAACAATGCCCTTGTGATCTGTACACTTAAATGTGGATTTTTCCTAGCAAATTCCTCATATTTAGCTGAGAATACTATATCTTCCATATGTTTCACTATGTAATTCATGGCAGCATCTCTTAATATTTTGTTAGAACAAATGTCCGATATCTCTAAAACTTCTAGCGTATTTGATGAATCCAGCAATTCCAGCATATTACGCTCGCAAAACTTTTGCAAATATGGAATTTCGTACTTGTCTGCCGCAATTGATAAAGCGTAAACATGCTTTTCAATCTTTTCTGTAGCTAAACTTCCACTGTAGAGGAACTCCAACAGAGCATCAAGTTCTTCATGATTGAGTTCCGGGAAAGTTACCGTGTCCGTTGGAGCAGCTTTACACCCATCTGATTCTAACATGTTCTTGAATATATCCGACCTTATTGCCTGCATTATGCAATTTCATCAGTTTTTATTTAAGCAATTGAAAATGGGCATTGCTCTAATGTGAAATGAGAACTTGTACTAACCAGCAAAGCTCTGTGAGCAGGCAAAGAAGGTCCAGAATTGCCAGGCTTGATTTGAATGTCTGAATGAATCCCATCTCTAAATGCAACAATTAACCCACCAAGAAATTTAATCTTTTCAATTAACCCATCTTCTCTTTGCTTCAATTCCTTCATCCATTTCAATACACTTTCAATCCCCTGCTAACACAGAGCCAAAATAATAGAATTTGAAACATAATTATAACTCAGTATCATCCTAAGAAATTCAGGAACAGAAACAGATAGTATACAGAAATAGTGAGAGAGGCCGACCTTATTAGAAGGAGAAATGCTATACAAATTTTCCTTGGCATTGGCAGTATCATTATTTTCTAGATTGTTTACAAATGCTATCAGACTTTTGGAACATTCATAACAAGCCAAGCATACTGTATTTCTTGGAGGCCTTAGGATCATCGGTATCGAACTACAAACGCAACAATCCATCGAATCGTCACTCTCGCGTGCAATTCAAGAAGAAGAAGAAGAAGAGGAGGAAAGTGGAGGAATGTTTGCAATTCAACAAGAAACCCTGAATATAACTTCTGTTTCCGTTTCTTAAACTAAACTCCTCTTTATATTATTATTAATCATTAGTTAGTTGTTGAATCTATTTTGTATGTCCAAACCGTTGTATAGGAAAAATACATGATCACCTACTTAATTCTTTATTTGTCCAAGTTGACATATTTGAATGTATTGGCAATAATACCCTTAAGTTAAGGCAGTCTAATTTTACACCAAAAATATCCTCACGCGGGCATTTTTGACATTTACTTAATCCTCATATCTGTCTGTGAACTTTTAGGTGAGGCAAAGAAAATGTATATGGTATAAAATGGCATGTGGTGTTCTATAAAAGAAATGATATTGGTTGGTGATAAGCAAAAGAGGAGTGACAGACCTCTCGTAACAGCAAATATGTTGAGGCAAGCACGTCATCAACCACTTTCCATCCCATTACATACCACACTATTATGATAATTCAAAGTTAGTTAGGTCTTTATATATTTTAACATGGCAATCATCTTTAGCCCATTAAGGGAACAAAATAATGAGTGATAATACTGTTATTGGCGGTTTAATTAATGGGAAATTTGAAGAAATTAATAAAGTTTTATCAGTAACAGGCTTATTATCTACTTTCACTAAAATGCCAATGTTCATGGACATGGATGTCTCAACTGTTTGCGAAGGCAAAAAAAAACCCTGGACCCATTGCAACTTTACATGAGACCAACCATTGACCAAAATTTGGTCAAAAGAAATAGCCTTGAATTTTGGAGTACTTATTATGAAGGTTAGATTGGGTCCTCACCGTATTTATAGGGCCTTGAAAAAATCACAATCGATATGGAAACTTTTAGCTTAATTCATGCCGACTGTAGTTTAATCCATGTCGACTGCGATTTTTTCCAAATCCCCCACAAATATGGTGAGCACCCAATCGAATCTTCCTTATTATCTGACACAAGCAAGATAACTCACATTTACTAGTTACTAATGCTTACAAATTGTCTTGCTCTGCTTGATTGCTTACCTTGTTTGATGCTCGAAAAGAGAATGTTAAGTACGATATATATCCTAATTAAATTTGGCCCCATACGTTAGTATTTAGCCCCATACAATTTTATACCTATCCTTTAGAGGTGGTTATGGGATAACTAAAATTGGCAAAAATACTCAAATGCCCCCACAGTAACTTCTCTAATTAAAACCCAAATCTTAAACCAAAATTCATTTAAACAAAAACTTCCACCGATTCTCTCTTCTCCCTCTTCTTCTTCTACTTCATTTTCATTTTTTTTCAAAACCAAAACATCGTCGATTAATCGACGATTTCCAAAAAAAAATAATTACGATTAATTCTATAAAACGCGATGGAATGAAAGAAGAACAAAGGACCGAATCCTAGAAGCTTCAAAGAATCGGGAATCGATATAGACAAAGTTTACGAAATCTCTTCATCGAACCCGAAAACGAAGAGAGCGAGTCAAGAAGAATTACAGGCTCTTAAAGAGAAGCGGAAGAAGAAGAGCCCACCCCTGTTGACGAGAATGAGGTATTGCATTTGAAATTTGGTTGATTTTTCACTCCAATTTGATGATTTTCAACCCGACAGTTCGCAACTGTTACCCAGAATCGTTCTATGTTAGTGCCAAAATCCAACGATTGTTCATCGTGTTCATCTACTGAAACTGCAGCGGAACAACAATCGTTGTATGTTTGTATGACGATTATTTTCCATCGTTCTATATTCAATTGAACATAAACCGATTAGTTTTCCCTCTAAAATTTAGAAATTAGCCTTTTCGAATTCTAGGGCACAATCGTTACAATTTCGCATGAATAATCAACGAAAGAATTATGCCATAATCGTTTCATCTTTTGTTTTTCGTAAGCCGATATAAGTTGTTATTCGTTATATATATTGTCTTATGTACGCCGATTGACAAAAAATTTCAGGCTAAAAAACTCCCAAAGTTTCTTAGCCTCAATCGTTGATTGTTTCCATGTGAATAAACCGACTGGTTTGAGGCAGAAATTAATCGTTTAATGTTCATAAACATGTTCACCGTTTATGTTTTCCTTTCTAAATCGTTTTATGTTATTGTTTTTGTGAGCCGATTAATGTAGTAGACAAATCTTGATTTTCCTGTGACTCCATAATCGTTGTTTGTAAACACTTAATAAAGCCGATTGATATAAATACGAATATATAATCGGTTTATATTTTCACAAATGTCCAACGTTTTGTTTCCTTGGGTTTCTAATCGGTTTATCTTTGATGTTATTTGAACCGATTGTTGTCTGTGTAACTGTTAATTTGTTTCTTGTTTTGTGTTGTAGGGAAAACATGAAATCCAACACACCACAGGCTAAGGGTAAAGAGGTTGTCAAGAAGAAGAGACAGGATCCTGTTGCAGATCCTGCCGTCACACAAGTTAGATTGCCTCCCCGTCGAGAGGGTGGTGCACCTTTGAGTGCTGCCAGTCGTAAAACTGCTGCTAGACAGCTTGATGTCGATCAACCTATCTCCGATTCAACAGCAACAGCAGTTGAAGAACCACAAGAAGAAGGTCCAACTGATGCAGTTGAAGAATCACAAGAAGAAAGGCCAACTGGTGTAGTTCAAGAATCACAAGAAGAAGGGCCAACTGTTCAACAACCAGCGGGTGAAGAATTGACTGTCGTGGAGGCAGCTGAACAACCTGAACAACCAGCACAACAACCACAACAACCAATACAAGAAGAGGGTGGACAACAGGGGGCTGAAGAAAAGAAGGCTAAGAAACAAATGAGGAGTTACATGCCAACCGAATAGCAGATGTTTCCCGACGAGGAGCTAGGTGCACCTTTGGATAATATGGACGTCTTATGGGGCTATGTGGGTAGTTGGGCCAATATCGTCTACATAACCATCGTAAGTATCTCATTTAGTTCTATTTTTCTTCGTTTATTCATCCAACATAACTTCATTTCATGTAACAAAACATATCAACGTTTTGTAGGACCATAAGGATGCAATACGTCTTCTCAAACACCAATCGGAGGAGGGAAAGATGGATATGTGGCCCTTGGAAAGGGTAGGTGAACGCCCTGAGAATGCTAAAGCTTTGGAGGCGTGGTTAGCTAGTGGTGAAGCCCCTCAGGTGGTAGAGATCGTCAAGAACTCGGGGTTGTATCCTTCCATTGCCAGTACTTCCACAGTTGGATATGACAAACCACTTGTTTCTGCCTTCGTTGAAAGGTATTATGCGGAGACAGATTCTATGCACTTCCATTTTGGCGAGAGGACCATCACTCCGGATGATGCTCATGAGATTACAGGTCTAAGTATTGAAGGCAAATCAGTTAGGAGCATCGGCTTTACCAAGGACATGGACTTCCTCAAGGACGTGGAAGGCGCCCCCACCGACTCCGCCTTCGCCAAGGACCTTCATTGGGATCTTATCTATGCTTTTACCGAAGCCAAATTGGGTTGGGACAAGGCGAAGACCAATACAGAGATGTGGTCTGGAAACCAAAGGTCGAAGACATTCCAATTGAAATCTCTGAGGGACCAATTCATGGGGACTCTGCGGCTACATGAGAATGGAAAGTTGGATTCCAAGCGGGTCACTGCGACAGCCACTGCGTACATTCTCTACATCTTGGGAAGTGTCATATTCCCCGACACATCTGGTTCTCGGGTGAATGCCACCTATGTGCAGTTTTTGGCTGACTTGGATAGGTTGAATGAGATCTCATGGGGCACTGCTTGTCTTGCATTCTTGTTGAATGAGATGAGAAAAGCTTCTAGGGCGAAGAAGGATCAAATTGGGGGCAGTATGCCTTTACTTCAGGTAATCCATGTACCTTCATTTGTCGTTATCCAAAGATTATAGTATACTTAGTATCTTATACTCCCATGCTTCACTTGTAGGCGTTCATATATTTGCACTTCCCAGAGTTTGGCGAAAGGGCGCTGCCGAACCCCGATTGGAAAGAGGAACACTATCTAGGGAGCAAATACATGTACAATGGGAAGCCCTCGGGACAAGATCGAACCTTGATTGAGATTAGGACTCGATTGGACAACTTGCCCGTCGAGAAAGTTGTCTTCGATCCTTACATTAAAAGGAGGGAAGAAGGACACAGTGTTCGTAGCCGCATACAAAAGTACTTTGGACCTCTGTTTCACCCCACCTGATATGTTTTCTACAATCCGACAAGAGTGGCTCGTCAATGTGGTGGTGTACAAAACGAACCAATCGAAGAGGCGCTCGGATTGGGTGACTTGGATAGGGACAAAAGTCTGGCATATGATGGTTCAATTCAAATTGTGCACACACCTCCTTGTACATCCACTGATTGGGACAACAGAGCTGAGCATTTGGTTGGCGTTGATACTCCTATCTTTCCGAACGATTGGGTCGACTCTGATTATATGGAGTGGTTGAAGAGGATTTCCCATCCTCATGTCATACGCCCTGATAATAGAAAGTTGATTGCTGATCCAAAAGAAGCCGTCGATGTATATGTAAGTATTCGCTTGTGTCCTATTAACTTTAATCATTATATATATGTACTTAGTGTATGTTGTATGATTGAAAACAGAGACCTCGAGTCGGAAAAATGATCAAGGAGTTCCAGACAGAGCTTGTGAAAGGTGGTATAGATAAGAGGAGTGAGAGGATCTTGAAGAAAGCTCTAGACCAATTGTTGAACCTGGAGAATAAACGACGTGGAGATTTGTTTGGAAAATCTCAAGAACCACCACCGGAGAGGGCAAAGCGCAAGACAAGGGGGGATGAAGCCACAACAAGCGCTGCACATGAGGATGCACAAGAACCACGACCTAAACGAGGTCGTGGTGGTGGAAGAGGTCGTGGTGGTGGAAGAGGTCGTGGTGGTGGTGAGGCTACACAAGACGCACCACCAGCTAAAAAGACTCGAGGTGCTAGTACCAGTGCTCGTGGAGGTGGCGGTGGTGGAAGAGGTCGTGGTCGTGGTTAAACTCATAATAGTTTGAAAACACTTGTTTGAATTTGGTTATGTCGACTTAAAACTTGTTTTAACTTTGGTTGTTTCGAATTTAAACTTCTTTGGTATGTTTGTGTAGGATGCTAACTTTGGTTGCTAGTTTATGTGAATGAATGTGGGTTGTGTACTTAGATTTCTGTCAGTTTTTATGGCTTAATCGGTTTACGTTGGTGTATATGTCGAACGATTGTCTGGCAATTTTACTCCAAAAATTGTCAGAATATACAATCGTTCTATAATATTGCTTTCCAAAAACGATTATCGACTTCCAGAAAGATTCATATTTTCAAATCGTTAGATGATGATCTTCAGATACACCGATTAAGAATGCTCAAGTATTTGAATCTCCTGTGTACACATAATCGTCCTATGATGGTCTTCAGATACACCGATTAAGAATGCTCAAGTATTTGAATCTCCTGTGTACACCTAATCGTCCTTTATGTTCACTAATTTACACCGATTATTTTAAAACTATCGGCCAATAAATGTGCATAGATACACCGATTGATTTGGTTAAATTTCTGGGCAGAGTAACAACAATCGGCTTACTTTGGTAATAATATGCACTGATTGTTCGAGAACTCAAGCATAATCGGCTTAAGTTTCCATATATATAGACCGATTGAGCGTTGTTCAGATTCAAGATTTGGTTAAAAAAAAACTTGGGTGATTCTCACGTTGATCATGTTTGATAATTTTTAATCTTGTTTTGATATGAAAGTTAAGACTAATTAATCTTGTTTAGACTCTAATCATGTAATTAGCAACTATTTAAGAAAGGGTAAAACAGTCATCTTTTATAAGGGGTTTTCCGATTTTGCTATATAATATCCGCCGGAATTATTTTTTCATGGGGCCAAATACTAACGTATGGGGCCAAATTTAGGGAGGATATATATCGGTTATATAATAGTGCACGTGAAATACTAATGAGCTAGGCTAGGCATTTACAGACAAGAACCATCGTATTAACTTTTAAATGGCTATTGAAGGCTTCTTTCCCAGCTCACTGATGCTTAAATATCTTGGCTATTTTAGGGGCGAGCCCTTTTTTAATAGGGACGAGGGCTAATCCAAAATAGGGTTACAATGAAGTAAAAAGGTCATCCCATATGAAATATATTTTTTTAAATACAAAACAACCCTTGATTAGTAGAGATTAATGATATATAATTAGGTGTTAACTCCATTTGATTAATAAAAATTAATGATATGATTAATTCATCACCATCATCTTCATCAAGACTCTATCTCCATTATCAAAAATCATGATGATCTTCATCAAGTTTCGGTCATCAATAATCACTATCATCCTTCACATTCAAAACAAACATTCATAAACCATAGTTCTTCATCCCTACTAACTATTTAATCACTACTAGACATCCAATCTATCTAAGATTAAAAAAAAAACTAAAAAACTTCATTGAATCGATGAAACATAGACTTCAAATTAACCTAGAATCATCAAGGTTTTGTCTTAAACATGAAGAATAATCACTATAATCGAATGATGCTCCAATGAGGAGCTTAGTTCACTAAAAACACTATGATTTATATGAAAAACTAGTATGTAACCCGTGCCATAATGGCACGGATAGGTTTTTTTGTTGACAAAAAACTCGACATATTATTTCTTACCAAGCAGCCTATCATGAATTGCAAAAAGTGTGTTCTAAAGAGAAAAAATGTACATACCCAGGTATATTTCTCTAAAAAAAAATAATAATTGACATACTACAAAGAATTGTTACAGAGACATTTGTCAGTTATTAAAAGACACCAAATGTAGAAGGATGTCCAACTATCAATCTAAAGTTTTGATGTTCCCTTCACCAGTCGCAGTTGAAGAAGCATTGTTCCATCTCAGCATCTGCATTTGGGCAGATAGTGACAGCTCAAAGTTGTTGCCGTGCCTAACAGCTTGGAAACAACATTATCCCTGCTGCAAATATAAGATGGATCCTAATGTCATTACAGAAGAAATAGAGCCATAGAAGTATTTGTGCTATAATTCCTGTCTAGATATACCCAAATATGATAATGTGAAAATGCCTGAGATATTACACACTTTATCTTATCCTACCATTGTTTCCTACTTTTCTTCGATACAAAATCAAGATAGAGTTATCAAAATAAATAATTACAAATTGGAACTAAAATAAGATAGTTGCTGGTCCCTGGTACCTGCATATATATATATTGATGGGAACGCGATGCAACATGTTAGTGCTGGCTGCCCAATTCAGTTTCGTATAGTTTCAACACCAGTGTCATATATGTCATATACGTGGAAGATGGTGGTAATCAAGTGACGAACAACAAATCTAAGTTGCAACAGAAAATAAAAAGGAAATGAAAATCCATCGATAGATGGAGAACACTTTTTTTCTACGTCAGAAAGAAAACATCAAGGTTTCCTCGCCTTACAAACAACGGGCCTTCTTCGACTTTTGCTTGTACAAATTCCTGACTGCATCACACACTAAAAAAAGAAAGAAAAAAAAACTCAATAACCACAAATCTGTCTCAAACGCATAAACAAAAAATTTAAGTGAATAACTCTCTTTCTTTTAATCAATTCATTGCCTTTTAGTCAATAGCTAATAAAACAAAACACTGGCATGGGTTATTTAGTATGAACTCTTGTGAGCCGCTTCATGTCAGTTACTAACAGGGATGTGAAATCGCATAGGATCACTTAGGTGAAGATCAGTGTCTCTAATGCTACGTACTCATAACAAATTTCCAAAACAAATCACATGATCTATGCGAGTTTATCTTTATCGTGCTAGTAGTTTCGAAAGCCAAAAA
>JAJJMA010224633.1:0-10852 GCA_023529015.1 Papaver nudicaule
CCATATTCGGCTCCTAATATGAGAGCCGAATGTGTGATACCAAGAACACTAGTAGAATCTGGCTCTTTTGCCACGCGACATATCTTGTAAAAGGCCACGCTAGCTATAACAGCCACGTGAAAAATTGCCTTTCGCGTGACCGTTCTTAACAAAAAACCACGCTGCCCTTATCGCGTGACAAAGAATGTCATCTTCCAAAAAAAAGGCCACGCATTTCTTCTGGTCGTTATTACTCGTGTCTGTTGACCAAATCAAAGGTCACGCGATCCCATTCTAACGTGTCTGTTTATGAGCTGGTAAACAGCCACGCCAACTTTGTCACGCCATGGACTGGCCACACGAGGTCGATAGGATTTAACGTGGCGTTTGATAGATATAAAACCACGTGAGATATCTTACTTTGGATGCGTGACAAGAATAATGGACTTTTGTGGACCGGGTCAGTTTCCCCAGTCCATAGGCTCTTTTACAAGATAGCCCATGCAACAGAGAGAAGTCCTACACGCGGACTTATGAAGGGCTGAACCAGTCTCAAGCCCATTGTTAGGCCCCCCACTCCATAAGCTCATTTAATCTCACACCTTAATGATGGGCTTAAGTTAAGGATACAACCCATGATAGAATTTTCTCAAGCCTAGTGACTAAATAACACGTAATGGCGTTTTGGTTAATGATGGTTTTTAGTGTATGATTTAAGCCCAGGGTAAGCCTTACTTAGTAATAACATCCCAATGCCTCTGTTCAACCCTAACAGCATGTAACCCAAAAAAAAAAAAAAACCTAACAACAATGGATAATTTGCATGAAAGCTTAACTACGGAGATTTTAGGCCGTCTTCCTACAACACAGAGTGTTTTTCACAGCAAATGCGTATGCAAAGAATGGAAGACAATCCTTGCAGGGAAAAAAACTGGTCTACTTTTCTCTGTCACGTCACAGTACTATGAGGGAGATAATGATATACAATTCTTTTACAGAGAACGAGTACGAGATGAAGACTACTCCACAATAGCGGTACACGAAAATCACCCGGTTATTGGAACTATGAAATTTACTTTACAACCAATAGTTGGATCCTGCAACGGTCTTGCGTGTTTCTATGTTTTTCACGACTGCATACAAGATCCTATACTACTTATGAATCCAGCAACAGGTGAGTACCTCCTCCTTCCAGAAAGAGAGTCGCGACCACTTATAAGGCCGTTAATTGCTTGCAAAGAGATAATAGGAGGTTTCGGCTATTGTGAACGTACTGGTGATTACAAAGTAATTAGAATTGACAATTTTGAGGGCTCTGTGGAGATATTCACTCTAGGCTACAGTAGGGGATGGAGGCTCATCACAGCAGTTCCGTACAGATTTTGTGAATCTGGATATTATGCAAATGGGTGTATCTTTTGGTTTGATCGTTCTGACCGCACTTATAGAAATAGATTAATATCTTTTGATTTGGATACTGAGAAATTCCAGATACATTCATCACCATATAATCAGGTCCCTGACGGGTTTTTGGATGATTACCCAGTTGTTGGGATGATGATGTTCGGAAGTACTCTCTGCATTTACTGTCAGCATAATGACTTTTCCAACAACATCCTCATGATTGATTTTTGGATCATTTGCAAGAAGAATAAACATCCTGAGGTCACTTGGGAACGCGAGTTGAGCATTTTCTTGAAAGAGCCAGAAAATACATGGTCGTCATTTAGGCCATTAGCATTTGGAAGTAACAAGAACATCCAAATGTGGAACCGCCGAAATTTATCTTGTTACAATACATCCACTGGAACCTTGAAGGAAATCTGGGGGCCTTGTCCTTCCCAAACATGCATTGGAATTGTCCCTCACATGATGAGCCATGTCTCGTTGAAGGATTTTGGAGGACAATCTGGGGGGCTCAACAATACAAGTTATTTGAAGGGTTAATGCTGCTCATTAGGGAAATTATTCAAAAACAATATCATTTATTTATTTTTTTCCGTCCCTGATGCTATTATTTTCTTTTCAGTGTTATAAAATGATACTAACAAAGTGATATAATAGCAGGGCTCTAAATCTTTTATTGAGTAGAGTAGATGGGCCAGTCAGTTCAATTAGTCTGACCCTTCTTTTCATCACTTTATATACTCCCTCCGTCCCTCTAAAATAGGCGGAAAAGCAAAAATCTCTTAGATTAAGAAATTATCTTGAATTCCTACATATCCATCTACTTTCCTGTTTTACCCTTTGTCTCATTCTTAACACAATTTCCTATGTATAATTAGAAGGGTTTTAGGTGGAAAAAACCATCTTGGAATTGTAAATCCGCCTATCTAATGGGACTACAAAAATTTGAAACTCCGCCTATTTTAGAGGGACGGAGGGAGTATAATAATTGAAATCAAATACCGATGGTTCAATTAGTCTGACCCTTCTTTTCATCACTTTATATATAATAATTGAAATCAAATACCGATGGAAACCACACAACAGGGTTGTGGTGAGATTTGAGAGTATTTTTATTGATTTGACCCCATAAAGCACAAAACCTAACATCTAGAAAAAAAATACTCCCTCCGTTTCTTTTATATAGGCGGAATTAGAACTTTTCTATGTTTCAAATTATAGGCGGAGTACAACAATCAAGACTACTTTTTACAACTTATACCCTTATTAATAACACATAGATAATTGTGTTTGGAATAAGACAAAGGGTAAAACAAGAAAAAACATGAAAAATTATGACTTCAAAAATGTTTTCTTAATCTAAGAGAATTGGTCCCTCCGCCTATATAAAAGAAACGGAGGGAGTATATTCCTATTTAGAAATACTCTCTCCGTTCCAATTTACTTGCTATATAGGGTTTTCCACAAATATTAATGAGTGGAGAGAGGTATGTATTTTTTCCAACCATACCCTTGATAAAAGTCTTCAAACATATCTCTCTCCACTCCTTAATATTTGTGGAAAACCTTATTAAAAGAAAGCTTATATTTCCAAGATAAAATGGAAGGGTGTAGTTGGAAATTGTGGGAAAAAATATCAATTATGACAAGTATTTTGGAACATAAAAATAACCCTAATATAGCATGTAAAGTGGAACGGAGGGAGTATATAGGAAAGTGGGCACTCACATGCACTGGAATTGTCCCTCACATGATGAGCCATGTCTCGTTGAAGGATTTTGGAGGAATCTGGGGGGCTCAACAATACAAGTTATTTGAAGGGTTAATGCTGCTCATTAGGGAAATTATTCAAAACCACAATTAGTTGTCTTGCTTACATAAGTGTTACTAGTTCTCCGCAGAGTATACCCAAAATACCCAAAAAGTTTCCCACATATGATGACAGTGTGTATGTATCCCAGAAAAAAAACCCAAAGGGATATCTATAGATCGGTATCATACTCATCATCGGATGTATAAGGCAATTCCATGCCCCGCCATACTTTATATTCGCCGTCGTAGTTCTTACCCAGGCCGATTGGAGTTAGGTTACTCGGGAAGGCAACTCGACCACCTTTGGCGCTTAGGCCATCTTTAACGCTAATCAGTACTTCCTGCGACAAGCGCAGCAACATTGGCTGTAACCCTCTTTTTGGGGGTCGGGTCTGGAGAAAACCAAACTGTCTTAGGACAAGGGCTGGGACATAGTAAGTTGGTTTCTTGAGAGATGGAAGCACAACATAGGAGGTTTCTTCTTTAGTAGACCAGATCAGGGGATCGGAATTCCAGTGCGGAATTCTCCAAACGATGAGCTTTGCACGAACTGATCCGCTCTTCCAATGCCCAGCATTTATGGCAGCCAGAATGTTTCCAATTGCCCATCTCCTGACGTCTCTGACAGATATAACAGCATCCACGCCGTAGCTATGCATGTAACGTTCATAAAAATTTGAAAGAGGACCAGGTTGCATGGGCTCGTCGAATTCCAGAAAATTCATGTGCTCCAGTGCCCATACTTGCGATAAATATTTAAATTGTAGCGGAAACAATACGACAACATTTGAGAATAAAAGATGGTAATAAAAAACTAAAACGTACCGCAAATAACGTTGGACAACTGAGATAACCCCTGCTTTGAAATTTATCCAGGGACACAAGCAGTTGTCCTAGAACAAGTGGTACAATGGACAGACCATTGAGAGCTTGAATCAATATGGGCACAACTGCCAATGAACACATTCCACAACCATTGCTGAAGAGGAATTGTCCGGTAAAAGCCAGCACAAAAGCTCTACCCCTAACGATGGGATTAGGGTGATCACGCAAGTCCTCACAAATCCAACGCACATTTAATTCCGAGTCGTTTATCAGATCCATGGCTTCATCTTCAAATATCAGAGGAACTTGGCTAAGTCTCTGGGAACTATAAGGGGTTCAATAGGCGGTAGGACTATTTTATTCTTCAGTTTATGATCAAAGAAGAACACAAATTCTTCAACGACTGGACAGAAATCACAATCATTGATTCGGAGCACCCGTATTTCTTTCCTCCAGAACCCTGCAAGTTAATTAGGAATAGATTCTGGAATCTCTATTTTGGCCAAATGAACTATCTTCTCAAGACCAAACTCCTTTACAATTTTCCAGTCCGAGAGTGGTAAATGCCATAGCCAGTCACAAACTAGCGTCGCCGCCATTGTGAACTACTGCAGGCAACAAATGCAAGACTATGAGGTTAATTTGCAGAATCCTGTGTAATGTACAGGGGATTTCAAATTTATGTATGTGTCTGAATTAGTGAAATAACAGGGGATGTTTACGGCATGCTGATTAGTCCAAGGCTTTCAAATCTGATTGAATGCGACATGCAACTGATTAAAAGGCACAATATCCTTTTCGTATCTGTTACGCCATCCACCGCTATGTGAAAATGTAATCCACAGTTCCCAACTCTCCGTATCTATTATACATAGTAGAGTTTGCAAGATTCAATAGCACCAAAACTGTGTGGTGTTCAGTCAGGAATATTAATTGAAGTTCAAATGTCTCAATTCGAACAATGGATTTCTAAGAACTAACTGTGGGCGTTTCTGACATGCACCAAATTGGTACAATGCTTTCAGCTGCGATAAAAATCGTTTGCCACATGCAGCCAATTAAAAAGAGCAACATAAGATTCTTGCAGCTTCAGACTAGTAAAAAAAATCCATGAAATTGTGATGGTAAAATCATGAAACCATTTTTGGAAGCTTCTTAACAAAAGTGAAGTATCAAAAGCATGAAACCAAACAAAAATCGAAAGATATTCCGCCAGTTACCATACCAAGGAAAAAAAAGGCTAATAAAGTAGCAAATCCATACTACCATAACTAATTTAATCGTCAAAAACCTTCAACTGTTTTTGCATGTATGTCTAATAGCTATTTGTGGCCTTATGAACAAATATGGTGGCATAATATCAGTTAGAGTAGATGGATGAGGCAGTTTTTCTCACCTTGAAACTGAGATTTCTCTTTTAGAAATCACTAAGCGCAAATTCGAAGGACAATTGGCAGGATGATGATATAAATACTGATGTCGATTGCCTGCTTTGCGATGATCGTAGCTGCTTTTGGTGAAAGATTCATAGATAGATTTTCAGTTTCAGGGAATACCAAAGGTCTGCGTTTAAAAAAATAAAGCTACAAAGATTTGGTTTTAGGGGATAATACCAAAGGTCTGGGCTTTAAAAAATAGTTTCACATTGTTTTAAGAAAGTTAATTAGTAGACCGCACCTCAAGTGCATGTAGAGAAAATTGAAGCATGGAAGATTTATGCGTATCTATTCTCCACAAATTGCGTTGACTATGATGGTGCGGTGGTGTTTGACCACTAATTATGGAATGTAAAAGATACACCAGATCAATGAAATCAAATATGATTCCATTTCAACGGTGATTGTGCGTGTTTCTCATTTTTTCTTCCTTCTTCTAATATCAAAAAGTTTGTTTATTTGGGAAGGGTTATCACATCACCCAACCTTTCATCATTAGTACTCGTTTCTCCATACACTCAATTGTTTTGTAGAGTCTTATGATGTAACCGCTTCTCCATGCATACACTCAATTGTTTTGTAGAGTCTTCTCTTGTCTCCTGTCAGATATATAGAGACTTTTCATGTCAAACGATTCATGTCAGATATAACTGAACTCCATAACTAACACTAGTATTTAAAGCAACCAGCACCTTGGTGTCCAACCAGCACCTTCGAGTATTAAAGCAAACACCCATTACAAAACAGTTCCAACCGACGACTTCTTCTTCTTCTCCATTGAGAGCATTTTCAGACATCTAAACTAGAAAAAAGAAATGGCATACTGTCACGAATATGCAACAAAGGAATGGCACGCACGGTTCACTAGAATGTTAATCGGGAAATTCACCGACGAAGACTTCACCATTTCTCCTGCATTGATGAAACAACACATGTGTCAGACGTACAACTTTGCCGCGCAAAATTTTGAAGTTCGATTTTATCATCCCCCGGGAAGCAGGAAGAATTACTACGTCTTTTATTTCTCAAACCACAATCTATGGTTACAGATGATGCGGCAGCTGCCACGACCCACTCAAATTCAGGAAGAACCTTTCTGGATCAAGGATTTTTGGTGGGGAAGAGATATCTTCGGCATGGATTGGACTACACCACCACAGCACTAAGGATTATTTGATCTAGGTGTTTATTTCATTAACTGTTAGTCTCTTCTTGCTTAGTAAATTTCGACTTTATTCTTGTTTGAGGGCTAGACATGTCCTTTAGAGGCTTTTCCCGCTTTTTCTTTTGTAACCCTTTGGTCAATTATAGTAGAACCAGATTACAACTGTGTTATTACAGCATCCAGTTATTCAAAATTGTATTGAGATCAATGTCCTTGAAAATTTCATTCCCCGCACACCAATTGTATACCAACATTTTGACACTGATTCTGATTGCCTCTACAACTTCCCATGAACCTTAAGGTGTGTACCAAACGTCTGAAAATCTCAAGGAAGGCTGAAATTTGGGATTGAGGCATTTGAGAGACTATTACCATCTCCCACTAACTGGAATTTGCTCACAACTTCAAGTTTCTAATTGATTTTTGCAGTCTGTAAAATTTAGGACCGATTCAAACCACCTATATGTGAGAAGAAAGCGATTCATACAACGAAGCAACGAAATTCCGAACTGTCTTTTGACAGTTTATCAACAATATCCTTGGCTCCTTGCAGGTTACTTGGTTTAAATGACTTCATCTTTCTTTTTTTTCCGATCTCACATCAACGGTTCTAGAGGGACCGAAGTATAGACTAACCCAAAACTAATTGGGTTTTGGGTAGACACATTAGGGGGATTAGTTTAGGTGCTAATGGTGGATTAGCAGGGGGGTTAGTGGTGTGTGAGACATTAGGACCCCAATTAGTTTTGGGTTAGTCCCACGTTCGGTCAGTCTAGCTTTTTTGATCTCACATAACTGATTGTTAGATTGTCTCTTTCCCATTCTAAAAAACAAATCTCTCTATCAATATCAACCTTGGCAGTTTAAGTTTCAACTCCTTGTAGTGGAAATACTTGTACCAAAAAAATCTTCTGAGATTATAATTACTGAAGCGACAACACCTCTCTGTGCAGCACACAAAATAAAGAGTCTCCATGGTATTTTACGCCAAAAAATCATGGCTATAGTGTAGGTGTGTATAGCTCTTGGCTGTCTAATCCTATATGCCCAGGCCTAGGGTCAATAGATAATTAGCCACTGTTGTAGTGCCCACCGATTTGACCAAGAATTGGGATTCTTGGGCAGAGCCACCTTGCTCTTCATGCAGAGTCACGTCTTTTGAGATTATGGATGTCATTGATGTATGTTTAGAAGGTACGGTTATCTATCTAAATCGATACAACAATGAATTATTCCCTCAACCTAAATCTACACATCATAAATGAGTTTCAGCGAAGAAGAGAACACAAGGAAGATGCGCTAGAAAATGAAGAAAAAGTGTTACATGATTTCACTTTTGGGTTTTAGGTGGGGGATTGGATGGATGGGTATAAAGACAAACATATGCGTCTAAGGATGAGTATCTATGACATGTGGCTTTGTATAATTAGCAGATTTCATGGATTCTCGTGTTATCCAGATTTCCTTGCTATTCATAGTTTATAAGCTAGATCTTGTGTTAGCAAAGATAACATTTTAGAAAGAAAAAACGAAAACAAAAACAAAAGATTAAACACATGTAAACCACAAATTACCATTCCCATCACAACTAAAACAAAACATAACACCACCATGTCTTAGTATCAACCAACAATAAAACGAGAAAAATAAATAAATAACATATCCGGTTACCACAAATAAGAGAAGAAAAAACCTTACTCGTCAGGATCAAGACCAACTCCTATGCACTTTGAACCTCCAAAGTTCCAGCAACAGACACCTTGTGATCTAGAATTTGAAGCTTCTGGTGACTGCAATCCTCTTGATCTCAGATACTATTTCCTGCTCTGGTGCTTGTTCTGGATCCAAGTTGGTCACCTCTGGTTCTGGTGCAGCTGCTTGTGCTGGTATTATTTCCTGATCTGGTGCTTGTTCTGTTCTAGCCCTTTCACTTGCACTAATACCACCGTCGACCCATTCAGGCACATGATATGGATTCCTGGCAACTGGTACACCATTACACTCGTGAACTTCGTCCCACCATCTTGGCTTATTGGACCTAGAAGAAGAAAAAGGCAACCAAGTTCCATCCAAACCTTGCTTGTACATCTGACCATTGTTTTCGATCACATGCTTTCTGATGATTGCCCTGCAAGGATTATTAACATATTCTGCCCTGCAAGGATTATTAACAAAATCTGGATTAAGCTTGGGATTGTTCATCTTAAATGAAGAAAAGGAGGGGAAGAAAATATACTTTTACTTGACTGAGGAATTGAAAATGAACAAAATAAACAATTTACTGAGGATTTTAAACAATCTGACCTTTGGTTTACCCCCAACCCAGCAGTAAATGTTTCCACCTGCCTAATAAGTAACCCATATTCTCAAAGCAACCACCCCCATCTGTATCAAAATAAAATAAAATAAAATAAAAAAGCAACCACCCCCATCAAATCAAATTAAAACCCCACTAAACTCTTTCACAGGTTACACACCTTTCAATGGTTATCCCTTGGCTTACCCTAACCCAGCAGTTAATGTTTCAATTAGCCTCCCAACCACACCAACACCATTCTTCAATACCCCAACCACAGGGAACCATTGCCAAAATCTGAAAACAACCCACCCTGGTCCATGATTTTTCCAACAAAAGAGATTTGCAAAAATCCAAAAAACTAAGCCCTGCAATTATTGGAGAGAATTCCCCTTTTTCATTGCGTAGAAGGCAACATATAAAATTGCGGCTGGTAAAGTATACATAAACAAAGCCGTGACTCAACGAGGATTCAAGTTCACAAATGTCACTAGCTTGAGCAATAGTCAAGTGGTAGGGTGAATAAGCATGCATGGACTCCATCGACAATCATGCATGGACTAACTACCTAAACAGCAAAAAGGCGCACTCAGTTTCGCCAGTCCTCGGCTTCTACTTCTTCATTACCAGCGGGTGATAACAAGAAAAGAAGAAGAAGAAGAAGAAGAAGAAGAAGAAGAAGAAGAAGAAGAAGAAAAAGACTGCCAGACTGAGAACAACAATTATCTGCTGCACTATCATTACCTAAAGTATAATGCAAAACTCAATTGATTCTTAGTGGTAGGGTTGTCGAGGCCCTGGCTTATTGAGTTAAGACCATCTGCAAATTCACACCATATACTTATCTAAATTAAACTGAACCCTTTATCCATTTAAGTACTGTACCACAAACAATACTAACATCATTTGTATGACAGAAACCTAAGTTTTATCATAAATCAGAAAACCCTTTACACAAAAACCTAAATTTTATCATATTTCAGAAAACCCTTTACACAAAAACCTAAACTTTATCATAAATCAGAAAACCCTAAAAGAAAATCCAAATTCAAATGAATATTACATATTGAAGTTTTTAACCAAAACAACACAAGAACAAGGGGACAGATTCCACAAATGAAGTATCGAGTTGGAAGGCTCTGGAACGCTCATTATGTTGTTCATGTAAAGCAATGATGTTTACCAATTCTAATCTAAGTTCGAGTTAAATAAAGCAAAATGATTGAGACGAGACACAAGTTTATAAAATAAAATGAAAGTTCCGATCATTCTCATCTTGAAATTTACTAATCGACAAGAATTACGAAAAATCCTCCGAAGATCTCTATTTTTATTGTGAGTTTGCATGAAATGGAGAAATACCTGCACTTGGACACTACAATATCAAGAAGTTCTTCGAGCTGCTGCTCCATGTGTTCTAGCTGAAAAAAGAGAAACACCTAATTTCAGCTAGGCTACAACTCTTATTCTTTAATATCGCATGAAACACCTAAAAAAGATAACATGGATCATAACCATAAAGATATACTCCCTCCGTTCCAATTTAGTTGCTATAATAGGGTTTTCCACAAATATTAAGGAGTGGAGAGAGGTATGTATTTTTCCCATCCATACCCTTGATAAAAGTCTTCAAACATATCTCTCTCCACTCCTTAATATTTGTTGAAAACCCTATTAAAAGAAAGCTTATATTTCCAAGATAAAATGGAAGGGTGTACAGTAGTTGGAAATTGTGGGGAAAAAGATCAATTATGGCAAGTATTTTGGAACATAAAAATAACCCTAATAGCATGTAAAGTGGAACGGAGGGAGTATATTCTAAAAGTTTTACGTTGGAATGATCTTCACAACAAAACTGCTCAAGATCAGAACATTACTTGTTTAGCCAATTCATCATTATGTTTATACAAGGCTGCTTTAGCTTGCAATCCA
>JAJJMA010224643.1:0-11618 GCA_023529015.1 Papaver nudicaule
AAAAAACAATGAAAACATGATTGAAAACATGGGGTTTGTTCAGAATTAGTACATGAGACGCATATTGGGGTCTTTAGACTGATTAGAGACAATGAATTTTTCGTATCGGCGATGAATCGAGACGAGGAACGAAGGAATGGGAAAAATGAAGAAGGAGAGGACGAGTAGAAGAGAATGAGAAATGAGAAGGGATAAGTTATTAGTTTTAGTTTTTGTTTTTGTTTTTGTTTTAGGATTAGGGTTATAAAATTTGGGTTATTAGTTAAGATTTAGGGGTGGATTAATCTGTAAGGGTATCTTAGACTTTTCATACCTTTTTGGACATCCCTTATAACTATCTTTTGGATGGTTTTATTGTTTTGAAGCCCCAAAGAAAACTCTGCAGCCCCAAAATCAGCGCATCAGACTTCACCATTGTCAAATATTTCTCTAAATTGGCAGCCCAACTCAAACTGCCGTTCAACCTTGAGCCCTGCTAGGAACCAACCCATTCATACATATACATATAGGCATCGTCCATTGCCTCCTTGATAGAAAACCCTGAAATGATTCAGTTCACTCTACCGTGCTATTAATCATAAAACCCTAGGCCCTTAAAACTTCTCCCATTCCAAGCGGAAAGAAGTCATAAACCCTAGATCTGCAGTTTGCTGCGCCTCAAAATTGAAGCTTCCCCCACAGAAAATGCAAAATTCAGGTCACTTTATTGTCTCTACATCGAGAAATGAATGAGATTTGAGTAAAGATTCCAGGAAAAGAAAATCAAGAAACTAGGAATTATATGGAAGAAGAAGAAGGTGTTGTTGGATCTAAGCTGCTTCAGTTGTTACTAAAGAAGAATTTTGGAATGATACAAATAAAGAATCACAAGAAGAAGAGAAAAAGGTTGTTTCGATTTGGATAATCGGTCGGTATTAGCGGATTCGGAAATTGAATTTTCATATAACCCTGATTTGGGTAGTAGAGTATCTAGGAACACTAAGAAAATAGTGTTGATTAATTCCCTAAAATATGCACCGGTAATGAATACGGTGCTGCAACTGTCCCGGGTTGCGATTCGGAGAGATTTCCGTGTCCATTGTGGTCTACGCCATGGTCTCTAAATCAACAGGACATGCTTAGGTTCGGACGTATGGTTTCCGGTGTGAAAGAGCAGCATTCATGTCAAGAAAGCATTTGAATCTAATTAAAACTAGATGGCGAGAAATTGCGCAACCCAGAACAGCAACATCAATGTCTATGGAGGTGTTCCTAAGATCATACAACAGCTGAATCATATGGAATCGTAGAGAGGATTTGGCGACAAATTTCAGCATCAGCATAAGGTGATTTTTCTTAATAATTACTAAGGGCAGTGATTATTTGATTTTGAACTGGACCATAGGTTCATTCTGCTTTTAATTTGTTAATTGCTTAAGCTTTATGTGTCTGCTGTCTTGATCTTGCCAGGACATGTGTGAATGATTAGTTAGTTGGTAAATATATGTGGTTAACTGTCAGTTATATCGGCTCATTGAAGTTGTGAATATGTGGAATATGATTGTTGCTTGTATGTCTTTTGTGTCATATGTTTGTCTTTTGTAATGTTCTATGTAGGTTGGAGGAGAAGCTAATTATACACCTGAAAAATTACATCTAAAGGTTGGAGGTCCTCGCGAAGAGATAAGCTGAAGAACATACGAAGGAAGTAGCACAATTGAAAAGAACATGTCTCAAATTGACCAAGATGTTAATACTGCTTTACCAGGTGAAGATCTTATGCTAATATTACTTTGATGTATCTAATACAAGAATTGCTTAGTATTGCCAATTTTTCTAATTTGACTCATTCTGCTCATTTTTGTCTTGTCCTTTTTCGGAATCAGTTTGATTGCTCTTTGTTGTTTTGTAAGCTTATCTACTGAGAAAGCATCATTCACATATACATAGTTTGTTGGGTATCTAAGTGGCCCATGGTGTTTGTGTATTGTTACATAGTTTCTGAATTTAAGTTGGTAACATGGAGATGGTTAACAGAACTGGTCACATTGATAGTTCGATTGCAGTAGCTTGATACTCAGTTATTACTCTTATCACATGGAAACGAAAAGGTTAGGTTGGATATCGAAAGATATATGGTTCATGCAATGGTTTGTTTTGTCTAGGACATTATTGGATTGCCCAGCCTGTTTGTGTTTGTAACCCCATCACTAAAGAGTATGTTATTCTTCCTGAGATAACAATATGTAGTGTTTTGGCCTGTGGTTTCGGTTATATTCCTGCGACCGATGAGTACAAAGTGGTTAGAATCATTAAGTTGGGAGAAGACGTTCCAATGGTTGAGATATACACTCTTGGAAGTGGCAGTAGATGGAGAAACTTAGGCAAATTGGAGAAGAATTTTGTTTTCGGTAAGGAATTGTGTTGTGGAGTGTTCCTGGTTACCCCCAAATGAAAATGAAGCTATGGTTAATATTGATGGGTCTAGAAGGAGTGAGTCTGGAGGGAGTGGGGCTATCGTAAGAGACCATAAAGAAACCAATATAGGTGCTGATGTGGATGCAGGGGGTGGAGATTGGTTTGAAGTTGGCTAAGCTTACAAAATTGCAGGAAACTCCATATGTGTGTGTATACCAGCTTTTCTACACTAATGGGGTTGCCCCTTGGTGTGTTTTACACATCCGGAGAAGAATTCAGCACTTAAGGAGTTTGAATTCATTAGATGGTCTCATGTCTATAGAGAGACAAACAGGGCTGCTGACTGGCTTGCTGGGAAACACCCTACTGGGAGTTTTGAGATTATGGAACCTGACAGTTTTGACACAGATATGAAGAAGCTTCTTGAAGAGGATAAGAGCGGCAAGATTTACAAAAGGAGCTAAGGGGTTTGTTTTGGTTTTTGCTTTGTTGTTTTTCCTTTTTGCTTAGCTTGTGAGGTTTTGGGTTCTCCTTAAACCCAGCGGACTGTGTCAAAAAAATAAATAAATAAAAATTATCGGTAAATAAATTGATGCTAACAAGTTTCGAACTCAGATTACTGGTATCATCACCCAACAACTTTACGACTGTACTACAATGACATCGGCAAAAAAAAAATTAAAAAAAAAAATTGCAACATTTATTTTGTCAATGCCTCTCTTTACTTTCTTCCTTGTGTTGCATCTCTGATCAATTGTACAGACATAGGAGGAGAAATCGCTAGTTTTTTTTTTTTTTTGAATTTGAAAGGTTATATTAAAGTTGGACCGAAGCCCACTACCTACACGCTCAGGTAGCTAGGCAAAAAAAATATAGAAAATCTCCCCACTCCGTTGCAGACGAGTTTCGAACTCAGGTCGCAAGTCATTTTGATAGAGACTTCCTTCGGCCGATCGCTCACGTGAACACCTTCGTTTCACTGAAGGTGTTAGGAGAAAAAAGAGCAACAACGAGAGGCTAAGACAAAGAATTTCTTCGTCTTGATAAATTGTAAGATGATATATAGCTCTTGGGTCTGAAAGAGTGTTTATGCACAGTAAGGTGGTGGTATTAAGATTGGCATATGGTTAGATTGCTGGGTTATGGGCTAAAATACCCCTCTTGAACCATCATCTAACTTTAATCAGTATGGTTTTGTTCGTGATCTGTTTCATGATTCTAAGGCATGGAAATTCTAGCTGATTCTATTATTTATTTATTTTATTTTTTTGCTAGAAAAGATTACTTCATTAAAAGAAAAAGGATTATAGATTCAGTTGGAAAATGGGCGAGGATAATCCAACCATTCACCATTAACCAAATGTTTACCACTGTGTTTAGCCGCATTAACTAGAATTTACCAATTTCTAGTTAATTAATTCTTTGTTTTCTGAAAATTGTGCTAAAATGATCTTGGAAATGCATGTTCCATCAACTGGTGAGGATACTTGTTAAAAGTGTAACTAGACAGAAACTATAATGCTCATACTCATATTCCTGGGGAAACTTGGAGGTAATTGTGGAAAATTAGAGTTAAACCCAGATGGTAGATGTGAGAAACATTAAGATTTTTGTCAGTAAATTTAGTGGCCCAGGCCTGGTATATGTAAAGCAAAACAAAATTTTGGGCTCTAGGCCGTCCCCTAGATGGCCTATATCATAAGACGGCCCTGTTACTGGGAATATTCTTAAGTCGTTGTCCCGACTAGGAACAAGATTGCTAGGTCTAAGGTTGATGTTGTATTGCACCGTGGCCTTCGTATTTCTTTAATGCTCTTATGCTAGAAGTATATGTTTAGGAATGAATATTGTAGGTTTCAAATCAAAATTTCAATTTTTTTGAACTGGGTAATAAGCCTGTTGTTCTTGGGGGCAATGATGTTTTAATGGGGACTGCGATGAATAAAACAAAATAAGGTTATAGATAAGTAAAATGAAGCTACCCACTAGTAAAGTAATTAAATTTCATTATTTAATTACTAAAAATAATTTTATAATTAAAATTAAACTTTCATTATTATTATTATTATTTGCTAATTAAATTTTATTAAATTAGATTGACTTAATACATATATTTTGAGTTTCAATTTCTTTTTCTTGTGAGAGGGAACAAGGAGAGTTCAAGGGGAAAACTACGGTTTTTGTGAAATGAGTGATATAGATGATACAAGTGAATCATGTCCTAAAATTCAAGTTGGTGAAATTTCTTGTGTTTTAGATGAATCATGGTTTAGTAATAGCATGGATGAAGTCGAGTTAGATCATTTGCATGATCGTTCTCGCCATTTTAACGAAGAACACGAAGCTCTTGATTATGAAGATCATGAAGACCCTTTTGAGCCGATCAAAGACAAAAACAACTCAAAAGAAGAAGCTATAGCTTACAACAACGAGGTATGTGTCTACAGAAGTGGTGATTGTTTGTTAAATTCGTCCAATCTACAAGAACTTGAAGATGGAAAAACCCAGAGTCGTCATCGTAATTGATGAAAACGAAAACGACTTTTCCTATTGTAAAGGTGGAAACTTTAATTAAGTCGTAATATATTGTCCTATGGAGGATAACAATGACGACTTATTCCTTGCGCCATTTGACTAGTTTCACCAAAGTCGTAGTTGTTGTATGCCGGAATACAATGACGACTTTCTTCTGCCCATTCCCTAGTCTCATGAAAGTCGTTATTGTTGTATGGAGGAAAACACTGACGACTTTATCCTTGAGGCAATTCACAAGTCTCAGAAAAGTCGTCATGTCTCTTGTACAAAAACGTGTACGATTTTGTCCAGTGAAAAACCACCTCTCTGTTCCATTTTTGACGAAAATCGTCACTTTCTTATCTGAACAAAAATAACGATTTTATGGAGCATAGAAAAATCGTTATCCTATGATGTACAAGACAATGATGATTTGTTGAACTGAAACAATGACTTCTCTGTTTTGTTTGTAGGTGGTCATTAACGCGGCACAAATCGAGGATCAACCTAAAGCCATCGAAATTAAAGGCCCTGATACTTCTTACCACTACATTACTGATTTGGTATGTTTTCATCCTTATATTGGTTTATGATTTTAAGTTATACAAATTGGTTTCTAAGTTTTCTAATTTACGAAATGTAGACATGGGCCGATAAGGATGAGGCTAAGGATTGGGCTATTGAAAAGGCAAAAAAATCAATTGTGTGGTTCTTCAAAATGGGCAAGTCACTAAGACAAGATTTGAAATGATATGCGAGAGAGGAGGTGAGTATAAAAGTCACAAGGCAAAGGATTATAAGTACGAGAAGAAGTCATCGAAAAGGACCTACAAGCGTAATACACACAAGTGTGGTTGCCCATTCAAGATGGTATTCAACAAGAACGAAGACAGTAGATTTAAATTCAAGGGTGTTGTTTGCGGTTGGCACAACCATAAGGATAATGAAACCCTTATTGGACATCCTTATGTTTCTAGGTTGAAACCACCTGAAGTTGAGGTTGTAGAGCTCATGAAAGGAAGTAGACCACTCAAGATCCTCAATACGATTAAACAAACGTTTAAGGGTAATTTGTCTTCAATCTCTACAATCTACTCGGCCCAAACAACTTTGAAGAAGAAGGAATGGGATGGAAGATTGATTATGCAAGAATCCGCTTGGTTAGCTGCTCAACAAAATTATGTGTTTAGAACGAAGGAATTGCCAAAACAACATGTCACACATATCTTTCTTGCGCATCCGCGTATGGTTCAATTGGCTCAGAGCTTCTACCCCGTTTTGATGATGGATTGTACCTACAAAACCAATAGGTACAATATGACATTGTTAAATATCGTGGGTCATACTTCGGATAAACAACCCTTCAGTGTGGCTTGGTGTTTTATGGAACACAAAACTCAATTAGACTATATTTGGGCGCTAGAACAAGTGAGATTGATATACCGAGATAAAGAAACTCCAAGTATCATTGTCACCGATAGAGATCTTGCTTTGATGAATGCCGTTAAAGAAGTTTTCCCCGAAGCTCAAAATTTTCTTTGTTCATGGCACATCCAAGAAAATGTCATGGCCAAGACGAAGAAACATTTCAAAAAACCAAAGGCTGAGCGTTCGGAGGAGGAAGATAAATGTAGGAGTAAATTGTCCAAAGATCAACTCAAGGAGGAGAAGAGAAAAGAAGATAAAAAGTACGAAGAGGATGGGGAGAAATTCAAAGATTTTATGAAAGGGTGGGATGACTTGGTTCATTCGATGACAATAAAAGAGTATATTTATAATTATAAGAAATGGGTTGATGAGTGGAGCCCCAACTATAAGAAAGCGGTAGACTATTGCATAGATTCATGGTTACATGAGCACCATCAAAAATTTGTGTATGCATGGACCTACAAGTACAAGCACTTTAAAAACGAGGCTACAAGTATGGTGGAGGGAGCTCATGGTCGATTGAAGACAATCCTACAAGTGAGTAATAATGGGGTTGTTACCGTGCAACAAGCTATCCATGAGTACACCCTAGATGAGATCCGTAGGATTGAGAAGCAAATGGAGAGAAGTAAGAATGAGTTTTTACTTAAATATTCGGATTATAAAGATTTTCTTAGAGGTATAACTTACTATGTATCACATTGGGCAATAAGATGGATGATGGAGGAACTAGAATACTTTGAGAAGAACAAAAATAATCCTAGCGAGCAAGTTTGTAGATGTAGGACCATGGAGGCAATTGGTCTTCCATGCCGTCATCGACTTGTTAAGTATCTTGCTAGTGGGATGATTCCCATTGAGGCCATTGATCCATTTTGGAGGCACCTTTCATTTATTCCTAGGCCTACGGATGCCGATGATGAATCGTGGTTGGAAACCGAACTACATCAAGAAATAGTTGAGATATACCCCTCATTGAATCGACCTCAAAGGAAAATATTGAAGGATGAAATATTGCCAAGCATTCGGAGACATTTGAAGTTAAGTAAAGAACCAATCAAGCAACAAGCGCCGGGTAGGCCAAGCACCGCAACTTCAATGGCTCAAATAAGGAAAGAAATAAAACACGCGAAGAGTTGTGTGAGAGACCCTACACTTAATGAGCATGTCCAATCCGAATACAATGCGGGAGAGAATCCGGTTGTTCTAAAGAAAAGGGGTCGTCCGAGAAGGATTTAGCCGAATCAAGTCAAGAAACAAAACGACAAGTTCTTCCAAAGGGTCCATTGCAAGAGAGTGTAGGAAGTGCAAGATCGGTTGTTGAGCCACTGGGTGTGCCGCAACAAAGCCAATCAACCAACCAAGATAGAAAGGTACATGAAACAACTTCCTTTCCTCATTAGAGATTTCGTTATATCCATGGACGACGTACCGGGGGATGGCCATTGTGGTTACCACGTTGCTTGTGAACAATTGGGACATTTTGATGAGGCGGATACGGAAGGCATCAGCCAAGTTGATTATGTAAGAAATAGGATGGCCGCCCAATTACTAAAGGACAAGGACATGTATATTACCTTGATGCTTGTAGATGACAAGGTTGAATGTGAAGATAGATTTTAGAGATTACTTTCTCGTGTAAGAGGGCGCAAGGGAGCTAAGAAGGTTGGGATAACGTATTGGATGAAAATGCCCGAATGTCGGCAACTTTTAGCGGACACATTCCTTTGTGTTCTGCATTTCTTTACTCCTAAATTTCCTAGCGGAAGTTGTTTATTTACCCCCACGAAGGCAGTTTGCACACCAGAGCATCGGGATAGAAGAATTGTTTTGGCATTTGTGGACAAAGGACATTTTATCGGGTTGAAGCTAATGAATGAATGTCCACTACCACCTGTTAACTTGCATAGTCCTACAAGGAACAATATTATCTCTAAAGTGTGGGAGAACAAGTATGAGTACGCAATGCAAGTTTGGAAGACTTCTGATGCCACTATGCGCAATGTCGAGGTTGAGGAATCGTAGTATCTTATTCTAAAGAACCTATATTTTACATTTTTTAATAGTTTAACTACTGAAAAGAAAATTTTGGATGACTTGTGTTGACTCTTTGCGTAATGTATTTTCAATCTTACTTATCTTCTTAAAACAAAATTTGAAGTGGAAAATCGTAAGTGTTGAGCAGGTAGCTAGCATAACGATTTTTGTGAATGCTCGTAGTTGTTTAAGTGGATGCCCAAGTGTAAAGTCGTCATTGAATACCATAAAATGATTACGACTTCATTGAATAACAGAAAGTCGCATCCCAAAAACCAGTGTAAACCTCCATTGTATGCCTCTTTTTCCAATGATCATTTTTATGCTCAGGATCATAAGCCACATCAATATGCTTCACGCCGCTGCTGCAATCACTCCTAACAACTTTGAAGTTTGCTGGCTCATCAGTCTCCTCGGTCTTACTCTATGCGGATTGTACATTGTATATCCATAGGGATGGAACAAAGGACCATTGTAAAAGTTGGGTCGTTTCCTCTCTCTAGTATTGAACCCAAGCTCTCGGTCTTCTTTGTAAGGGTCAAAAGTTACCTTATCGGCAGGCCACGTGTCCAGTTTCTCACGGACTTCGAACATCCATTCTGTGTCCGCTCTTTTACCCTTTTCTTGGTTTCCTGTGAATATGTACATGTTACCTCTTGGGTGGCCTCGTACCCAATTTTCATCAGGTTTCCAATTGTGATGGAATTTCATCAACTCTGGAAAATGATCATATATCCCTATAATGGAATCAATGAAACTAGAATCATAAATTGATTTAATAAAAACTCAACAAGAAAAACATACAAGCAAGAAATGTTTACCCGTAATAGAGCCAAATTCCCGTTAATTTGAGCGGTGTGGGACCTTGAAGCCTTTCTCAACTCTGTGTTCAAGTGTGATACAACGACAGTCGCCCACGAGTACTCATGTACCTCATCCAAAGGGTGCAATAGCTGGACTAAGTTGGTTCCTAGTGATGAAGGGAAGATAACTTTTGCTAGGATATATAAAACAAGTAAGCTGCCGCAGTACCTTTGATCACTTTCTCATCCAAGGGTCCTAAGCCTTTTTTTGCTCTTTCTTTTTCTTTCGCAAGGGTTCCCTGAAATTCCTTTCTCAACTTGATTAGATTGAACTCTCTCTTCTTACTGGTTCTTGATCTGACATACTTGGTGTCTGTCTCCTCCGGACTCCACCCAAATATCTCCTCTCATAAATCGGCAAGTTTCTCCCATGTAAACTTTTTGATGTAGCCTTCCTTGGTGGATTTTCCTTCAACCGCGAGATCTAGAATCTCTCCAGCATCGTCAGGAATGATACACATCTCGCCGAATGTGAAATGCATTGTATCGGTTTCCCCATAGTACCTCTCACAAAACGCCGATATAGTGTCTATGTCATAAGGAATCACCGAATTCTCTAATGCAGGGAACAAACTAGAGTTCTTAACAATAGCTTTGACCCCTTCACATTTCAAGTTAAGAGACCACTTGTTCTTTATGTTGAAGTAAGACGATTGGCGCCTTAGGCCGGTTCCAATGGAACCTAGTATATGTGCCTCTTTGCAATCCTAGGTGGACTAGCAAAGCTAAAATGGGGCAGTGGGTATCGATGGAAATTCCAGCGACAGATGGAAAAAGCATCGCCGATGGAAATTCCATCGACGTCGATACTATTTCCATCGGTGATGGAATTTCCATCTAGGAGATTAGGGTTATCCAACAGCCTATATTTCACGCCCCAATCCAACGTCGATGGTTTAACTTAGTTCGATATTTCTCTAGTTTGCTCTCGATTTCAACTGTCAAATAAAAAACCAAATTTAAAATTCTTCGGGGGCGTTGCCCCCTAGACCACAGCCTGGGGGGCGTAGCCCCCCAGGACCCCCCCTATCAGAGTTATCAAGGAATTGTACATGCCAGAATCATTTTACTCTCTACACAGATGATGAAGTATGGGTGGTGAAATGCAGCTGGCATGTACAATTCCTTGATAACTCTGATAGTACACTCCTTTTAGTCATCAACCTTGAAATTAGTATATGTATTGTCAAATCAGATTAAAACCAGAAATACGATGAATGTGTTGGAATATTTTCAACATCAGATGAATCGAGAGCGAACTAGAGAAATATCGAAATAAGTTGTGAGTGAATGAAGTGAAGACCAAATTTGAGTTTATATAGGATTGGGGCGTGAAATATAGGCCGTTGGATGACCTTAATCTTATCGATGGAAATAGGATCGTCGATAGAATTTCTATCGACCTCGACACTTTTTGTATCTGTCGATGGAATTTCCATCGACGATACTATTTGCAACTTTGCAACGTCAAAACCCTTGTTTGCTAGGTCCATAGCCGGCCAAAATAGCCAAAATTTGTGTTATATGTGTCCCATAGGAAGCGGCCTTAGAAGTCGTCGGGCAAATTTGTGATTCTACAAGATTGAGTAAAACACAACGAAACAAATAAAACAAACCAAAGATTGAGTACCAAGTTGAGTTGAGATTATTACGAGGGTAGAGTATACTATATGAGCCCACGAGGTTGTGTATCCAAATAGAACTTGACCACCATCCGCGGGTACTCCGTATGGTCCTTTCTTCTTGTCTAGCATCAAATGTTCAGGTGGAATGTGAGCGTCGCGTGGTTTCTTTTCTTTCTTTCCACCTTCTTCTTCGGCACCTTCTTCTTCATCACCTTCTTCTTCGTCACCATCTTGGCCATCACCATCCTCGTCTACTAAATCATCATTGTTTAAATCATCGTTGTTTCCATGTAGATTTTCCTCAACTAATAGATCATCATTGTTTCCATGTAGATTTTCCTCAGCCTCTTCAATTTCATTGTCCGAAGTAGATGTAACAATGTCCGGAGAAGACGAATCTTCAGGTGGTAGATCACGACTTATTCGTTCTTTGATTTGAAACGGTATTTTTCTTGTGGTAGCACCACGAAAATCAGCTTCCAAATATTTTTTGCGGCCTTCACTAGGTGGTCTTGAAGGAGGAGAAATAGCTTTTCCTTTTTTCTTCTCTTTCTCCCTAAAATAGAACATTTACACAAAGTAAGAAAGAAAGTCATCATCTTTAAGAGCATAGAAGAGTTGACGATTTTTGAAAATTTTAAGAAATCGTCATTGTTATTTGACTATCAATACGACTAAGTTTTAAATTTAATAAATCGTCATTGTTAGACAGGTAAAACAAATAACGATTTCTATGTAAATCGTAATAGTTGGA
>JAJJMA010224666.1:0-32652 GCA_023529015.1 Papaver nudicaule
GAACTCTTACACCCAAATCACATCCTCAACCTGATCTCAAGTTTCTTCGTTGTTTTCCTCCCTATATCAACCTCTATCCTCTCTGTGACAAGACGGGAACGGCCATCCTTGGTTTACGCTTGTCATGTTCGACTTTGATCTCCGAGCACTACGAAAGAACCCAGAGACAGTACATTGTTTTTCCAGGTAAAAACACTTACATTAGCAAGGCTATGAGATTCAAGTATAAATCATTATCCACCTACGAGAAGGAGTTGTTTGGGATAGTCTAGCGGTAACGAAGTGGAGATCTTATTTCTTGGGCAGTCATTTTTAAAATCTTTACGGATCACCAAAGTATTAAATACTTTATGGAACAACGATTGCACACGATGTTACAACAGAAGTGGCTTACAAAATTAATGGGATATGATTACACTCTTTACTACAAAAAGGGGTCTGAGAATCGTGTTGCGGATGCTTTATCAAGGGTCAATTGCTCCTCAATATCTGCAGTTGAACCAACATGGTTGTCATAGGTACAAGCTAGCTATGAAGACGATATTTATGCACAAGAATGGATATCTAAACTCATGATTTCTCCCAATAACCCTGATGGGTATACTTACTCAAAGGGCATACTCAAACTTCATGGTAGATTATACATTGGCAAGCACGGAGATATCAAGCACAAAATTATTGCAGCTTTGTTTAGGGATAATCTTATTAAATAGATTAGCTAGTAGTATTACATAGGTTCCTTTATATACAGTTAAGGGAAAACCCATATGGACCGCACATCCATGGGCCACAGGCCCTGTAACACCCCCCCCTTGTGTGGTTCAATAACAAAACTTTATACATAGTGCTTCACATATAGTGCTTTGAATGTAGTTCTTCAAATGTATTGCTTCACTAAAACTTTGACAGGGAAAAACTCAGTGGGACAAAACCTTGAAAAGAGAATAAGTATAACGTCCCGAGTCTTGGTAAGATTCTTTGTTGGAGTTGGTCAGTGACTTCTCTTTTAGCTTCAAATGTAGCTCTCTCGTCGATGACCATTGTTTCTAAATCAATTGCCTCAACAAAACCTTGCCAGGAAAACCCAAAGGGACAAAAAACTGAACTAAGGAAAAAGAGTGCAATATTCATAACTTAAAACTGAGTTAGACTCATACATGTTGCCTCGTTAAAACCTTGACAAGGAAAACCAGTGGGACAAAACCTTGGCGGACGAAAAAGAGTACAACACGATAAGTCCAGAAGTGCGCCTTTGCTCATGCTGAATAACATTCTTGCTTCTTGCTTGAAGTTGTTTCGCTTGATTTACTATCGTGTTTATTTTTTTGATTCTGATGCAATTCAGTAATATCAACCCAATCTTCAAATCTTCAGCATTCAACATATACGCTAGGTGTAGTTGTTTCGTTGTCTCTCTAAAAACCTTGTCGAGTAACAAAACCCTGTGGGAAAAACTAAACTCGATTGAAGGGAAAAAGAGTACAACACAGTTTCACATTTCGAATCAAAGTATGTCAGCATCATATCCTTGGATCCTCCCCCTGATGTCGGCATCTCCCCCTGATTTCATTCGGGGTAGTCTCTAGACAGTTTCATTAGTCATGAGCTTTTCGAAAGTGAATATAGGTGATGACTTATAAGTCCACCATGTCTCACCCCTACTTTCGTTGAAGAATAGATTATTATTCCTTCATAATCAACAACTTTAGATTCCACTTTTGGTATCGTAGTTGTCTCATTAAAAACCTTGCTGAGTAACAAAACCATGTAGGAAAAAGTAACCTCAGTGAAGGGAAAAAGAGTACAACTTACCACTATATGCTCCCCCTGATGTAAGACAATTTGTTTTGTACAATACATTCATGGGAGTTTGAACAACTTCTTTAGTCCAATATAGGTGGACTTCCTTTAGTCCTACGCAGTCAGACAAGTTCTTTGAATCTCTGCAGTTATGCAATCATGAGAGTCGGACAATTCCTTTAGTCATATACTTTTCACATGTAATCATGGGAGTACAATACAATTTGCAATTGCATTAGAAAACTCTACTTGCGTCTTCATAGGGATAAGAACAAAACCCATGTCAATGGTTCCTTTTAGGTATCTAAAGATATTCTTGATACCATTCCAATGACGTTGCGTTGGCGTTGAGTGACATCTAACAAGTTCACTGAGAACAAGATATATGGTCGAGTACATTGTGTTAAGTACAATAATGCGCTTATTGACTTACGTAGGGATATTCGTCTCCCAAAACATCTACGTCACTTTCCTATGGACGAGATTGATCTTTACGTACATCTAAAGTTCGACCAATCATGGGAGTGCTACCCCGATACACTTTTTCCATATTAAATTGCATGAATACCTTATGGACATATGCTGACCGGTGGAGTAATATTCCACAATCTCGATGTTCCAGTTCAAGTTCTAGACACATCCGAGTTTTCCCAATATCTTCCATCTCAATTTCGAATTTCGAATTTCAAATAGTTTTCGGTTTCTCTTACTTCGTCAAAAGTACCTACTATATTCATATCGTCGACATAGACAACTATAATTGCAAATCCGGAACTCAAAACACGCAAGGGCACAATTTATTATTTATATATCCCTTCCCAATCAAATGATCACTTAGACGGGTATACCACATCCGTCTGGATTACTTTAATCCGTAAAGTGAGCTTTTCAATTTAATTGCAAACGCACTCCGTGGTTTAGAGTTACTTGATTTTGGGCAATGGAAGGCCATCTGGCACATTCGTGAATATCTTTGTATCAAGATCCCCATAGATATATTATGTAACCACTTCCATAAGTTGCATTTCAAATCCTTCTGAAAATCTAATTAGCTGAACATCATGATGTTCGCTACAAGAGAATAAACGATCCAGGGGTTTGTGAGAAACCTCGCGCCACAAGGTGAGTCTTTTAAACTTTAAGACTACATTATTCTCACTTCGCTTTGTGACAAATAAGCATATATGCCCCACACGCTTTACACTTGGTGGGTTAGCACTACCAGACCAAATACCTGTATATTTGTCAGAGAACTAAGTTTTTCCTGGATTGTGTAGGCCAAGTTTGCTCTTTGTTTGAATCTAAACAATATAGAGCATGGTTCGATCTCATCGTGCTCTAATTTTGGAGCAACTGAATTATATCATCACTATGCACGCATGATCGTTCCATTGACTCATGTGCCCTCTCATAATCCATTAAGGTTTCATTGCTCTCTAGAATCATTTAAAACTTCGGAGCGTCCATTTTGATTCATGGACATATTCAGAGACAATTCTATGAGATGGGTTCAGATGATATAGATAGTTAGATTGTGCCTTACTCACCCCGTTCCTTTTTAGGTGAGCATCAATCGAACCAGGTGGTCTCTCCGACTTCCTTTATGGAGCCACGACCTCAACTACACTTCCACAAAATGTAGTTGCAGCACCTTAGTTTATGGTGCATATCCTTATTTAAGGATTTCTAACCTTGCAGACACGCTTGCAGTTGGTATGTTTGATCTTGTCACTTTAGCGATATCGGTGTACATCCTAAAAATCGAAAATCGTTTTTCACTTCACTTTCACATTGTGAAGTGCGGGGATCAAGATGAGATAACATGGGAAACACACCACGACAATTCATGTGGTTCCCTTAGGAAATCATTTTCCTTACCTCCCCCTAACGACGAGAAGGTTGTCTCAGTAAAGTGACAATCCACAATTCTAGTGGTAAAGAGATCGCCTGTCAAAGGTTCTTTGTAGCGGATATTTGTTGGGGATTCGTATCCAACATAAATACTTAATCGTCTATGTGGACCCATCTTAGTACGTTGTGGAGGCATAATAGGCACATGTACGTCACAACCAAAAATGCGTAAATGTAAAATATCAGGCTTATATCCAGTTACCAACTGGTACGCAGAATATGGTTGGCGATTAGTGGGTCTGAAGCGAATAAGTAAAGCTGCATGCAATATGACGTACCCCAAGTAGTAATAGGCAGGTATTGGAACGCATAACCAGTGCCTTAGCTATCATCTCTAACCTCTTGATGTTAGCTTCCGCTAGACCAATTCGGGAATATACGGGGTACATGATGCTCTATGTCAACTCCTTTAGATATACAAAAATCATCAATTCCTTTAGATGTAAATTCTCCAGCATTATCAAGTCTGACAAACTTGATTTTATGATCATGGTGGTGAGCCCTTATACATATCACTTGTGCTGGGAGCTTTGCAAAATCAGCATTTGTTGTGGACAACAATGCAAGTGTGACCAACGGGTTAAATCATCATCTAGAACCATAAAATACTTGGATGGTCCGCATTCGGGATGTATTGGTCCACAAATATCACCTTCTATCCTTCGTGAAAATGGATCTTTTTTCTTTGGTATCTTTAGCATATGATGGTCTCGATCCTGTCTTTGCTATACTAAAGAGCAAGCTTTGCATTATGAGTGATATGCCTTCGATAAGGCCAACGAAGAAAACGGGATAAATGGTATGCTTCAGGTACTTTAGAAGGTGAAGATTGCACTTCACTTACTTTAGAAGACAATAATCGTGCTTTAATTCCTTTAGAAGCAAATTTTGTGCTTCAGTTACTTTATAAAGCACGTTGTTACTCTTCGTCGTAACAATATTTTGTCCCATTTCTTTCTCACTCGAAAGAATGATGTCGGTGTGAGTTCTTTAGAACACAGATCATTAAATGTCGACTTGGATGCCCTAGTCGGTAGTGTCAAAGCATGTATAAGTCACTGGCCAACAGTTCGTCGTTGGAAACAATATAGGATTTAATGATCCTAATAGTGGTGATGTACAATCCACTAGAGTGACTCAATAGTTTTTCTAAGATGTGATTTCTTCCGCATTCACTATAAGTAACATAAAGTTCCATTTTCACAGCAAATTTCCAAATGATATCCATTTGAATGAATATCCTTAAAAACTCACAAGGTGTGGTTATCTCTGAGTGCTTATAGAGCTTCTTTAACTTTAAACCTTGTGCCATTGGCGACAAGATTTGAGCAATACTTCGCCCAATTATTACTTTCAATGATCCAATCATCGTAGTCACAAAAGGAGTAAAATCAATAAACAATTGTCAATTTATTAGGATATTGCAGGTGGATCCACTATCGAATAGACATTTGATCTCTCCTTAAGACATTCCTTTAAGTACATCACGCAGGAATGTCCTACAAATGAACAATTTATCTCAGGTTCTTTTGAAATTTTTTGTTCTATTAGAATGACGTCCTTTACATTCTAATACACGCGTTAAACAACCGATTATCATAAACATAATACAATTCTATAATATGTAATACAAAGATCCGCACTTTTAAAGAAGTTTAGAACATGTTTAACTACGAAAATATATACTAGAGCCAAGAAAACTAAATGTTTAGGCCCAAGCAAACTCTGATCTATCCATTAATGGGGCAACGTCCTTTATGCCATGGAAGTCTGAAATTGCGGGGTTGACGTCAAAAGTAAGATCATTTTCTTCCATATAGTGAGACTCTTGTTCAAGAGTTTTCCGGTACCTTTTGTAGCTCGCAACTACTTTGGAACTAGCATTTCATTGCTTGAACCAATTTCAGGTAAATCCACAGCTTAAACAAGGCGCAATTACGTCTGCAGCCCTTATTGGTGGGATTCTTAGGTGCAGAAATACCGTTCTGCTTAATGAAAGCCTTGTAACTGACAAGGTCATGTTCCGGGCATCAAGGGGTGTAATAATCAAGGATAAGTCACAATCAAAACCTTGTCCCAAGATTTTTCTGCCTCATGTCACCTTTTGTAAATTTCTTTCCACAAAAATTGAGACGTGCTAATTTGAACGGTGCATCGCCACAGGTAGAAAATAATTATGACGGAAGTATTGCATTTCTGCACAAAAATTTCCACATCAAAGACCCTTCAATTGTGCTCAAGTACTTTTGAGTCAAAAATAAAAGGTCAAATCCGAGTCGAATTAGTTAAGTCAAAGTCCGGACAACTATTTGGTCAAGACCCGGTCCATTGGGTTAACTAGGTCATAGTTTGGTCAAGACCTGGTCCATTGGGTTGACTAGATCACGATTAAGAAAAGTGCACATAAATGGTCCATTATATATGAAATACTCAGGCCCATTGATAATAATTTTGAAAATTAGCATATAGGCCCAAATATATTGTTAACCCTAAAATTGGAAGATTCATCATCCAATTTTAGTGATCAGCAAGACCATGTCCGATGATGATGAAACTTTTACAGAAGATTCATAAAAATGTTTCTCCAAACATAATAAAATTTCAAGGTAATCGAATGGATAGATAAAAATATATTCATGAAGCCGTATGACTGTTCCAATTATCGTTTATGTGGACACAGCTGGAAATATCACGTACTTGGAGTACTTCCCATGGTTGTATATTTATGAAATGTTTACAGTAGTGCAACAATAACCATATATAACACACCCAAAAATACAGCATAATCCAAGGGTTGGAATTCTAAAATATTAGGTTTTGCGGTGCTGTTATAAACTAGGGTTTTTATGAACTTACACGGATTCATTAAAATAAGTTTTTAGAAATTGCATCATATTCCGTTTTGATTTAAATTTTAAAGGCATAAGTAATACCTAATTTGGTTGAACATATTAAAATTTTATGCAAATCTAAGGGTAAAATTTCTTATCATACATTCGTGAAACCCTAATTTATACTATGAAAACTAAATTCTTTTGTTAAAAGGAGAATACCTGGAAAAGCATCATAATATGAAAATATAAGATCGGAACCATGCTAATCTTCAAGAAGTAATCCATCGATTGATCTTAACAAAGAAGGCGCGTTTTTGAAAATCAATCAGCATCGGCAATAAAGATGAAGTTTTATTTATTTATTTATTTATTTATTTTTATTTATTTTTTTTTTTTTTTTTACGGCTGCTAGGGCTAGAGTATCGTAAGTGATAACGTGTTTAGGGATAATCTTATTAGATAGATAATCTAGTAGTATTACATAGGTTCCTTTATATACAGTTAAGGGAAAACCCATATGGACTGCACATCCATGGGCCACAGGCCCTGTAACAAGCTTTACATTCTTCTTCTATTAGTGGTCATTCGGGAATGCAAGCTAGTTATCAGAGGGCCAAGGAATACTTATATTGGCCTGGTCTCAAAAAAGTTTTGTGCAGTTTATACAAGAATGCGATATATGTCAGCAACACAAAGTAGAGTTGTAGATGGTGAAAAATGGAAGAGGGACAAAAATGTAAAACGACTCTCTAATTATGCCTTGCCAAGGGGCCATTGCCTACTCAGGCACATCTCCATAGCTCAGAATACAACCTATTATGCAAGCTGAATATGCTCTCTATGAGTACTCTCTTATAACTCCCGGTGGAGAGAATAATATCATAGTGCACTGCTGAATAACCCCACCTACTCATAAAACCACCAGTTTACTTCATGTCGACATCGCCTCGAATTCCTCGATATCAGAATTAAATTGCTCAGTGGTACCATGGTGGAGAGTCAACAGAGACGCATCTTCATGGATTTCCTCTTTAAATACGACTCGGTACCTGAGTCTCAATGAAAACCTCAGAAACATCGCGGCTTTAGGCCTGTCCAGAGCTCTCTGAGAAGTATACAATAGCCTAAACACACTTAGGCAGGCCAAAATCTAAACACATAATGGCCTAATATACCATGGATAAGCATGCCATGACCTAAAATACGCCATAGCCAGAGTGCACAAACATGCTATAGTCGAAGTGTCGTGGCCTAAATGCGTCACAAAAGATTGGCCTTGGCCATGGGCCAACGACGTGACCTCAAAACCATGGCGCCATACTCATGGATTGGCCAAGGCCATGGCGCCATGAGCATGGCGCCACAAGAGTCTGGCCTTGGCAAGTGGCCAAGGCCATGGCCACAAGAGATTGGCCTTGGTCAGTGGCCAAGGCCGTGACAACAAGGCCATGGCTCCATAAAAGGTTTTCCTTGGCCACAAGGCCATGGCGCCATAGAAGATTGGCATTGGCCAAGGCCGTGGCCACAAGGCCATGGCGCCATGAGCATGGCACCATAGAAGATATACTCATGGCGCCACGAATTCCTATCCTTGGCCAATGGCCAAGGCTCTTGCTATGAAGCCATGGCACACACCCATGGATCTACAACTATGTTTGTCGTAGGGCCATAGCGCCATAGTTATGCAACCTGTTTAACTCAACACAACCATGCAATATCTTTATGCTACACGAGATATCAAAACATCACACGGGGGGGATAACTTTATGGGTATTGGTCTGGCGGTCTACGGCAGTTAGGCAGAAACTGATAGAGATGATGGAGAGTTACGAGAAGGTGGTGCTGAGTGGACACATTATACACGAGTCTAGAAATTACAGAGCACAACTCATGTCCTCCACTCATCCACTCTTCCACGGCTTCCACCTTCTCTGTCGAGAGATCATGGTGAGTTCAGCACTATAAATAGAGGCTTCCTCTATCTTCCAAGGCAGAACATTCAGAACAACTAGAACACCAGAACCTCAGAGCACACATACCTAAGTATTCAATGCACTTCTAGCCTTGGAGATTTCCAGCCACTCTCATGACGGAGATCTTGAACTCTTACACCCAGAAACACACATCCTCAACCTGATCTCAAGTTTCTTTCACTGTTTCCATCCCTAGATCAACCTCTATCCCCTCTATGACCGAAGCAAGACTTGAACGACCATTGAATTGGTTTAGGATTGTCTTGGTGGATTTTGATCTCGAGCACTACAAAGTACCCAGAGACCGTACAGTGTTTTTCAGGCTTGGCGATCACAGTGGGAGATCAATCTCTCGGCTTCAGAAAATTTCCTTAGTATGTTTGAACTAGGAATGGGATCTAATACTGGAAAACCTAACCCTCACATCAATACCCCAGCCTCAAACTCTACAAAGGCGACAGGCTCCAGCAGCAATCACCCACCATTAGCCAATACCCAGACAAACGACGGGGAAGAAAAGAACCTGCTGGCGAGTACCCTAAGTATAGAAGAAGTAACCCGGCGACAAGACGTCCTCGCCAACCAGCAAGCGAACATCACTGTCGCCCTAACAGAAATTGCAACCTACCTCAAATCCCTTATAGATAAATTGTTGAACGCTCCTATCGTCCCAGCGGTAGAAAGAACCATCGCATGAATGAAAGATGAGTTGCTTTGCGCTGCAGTCAACAACCCTTAAGACTCGCTACAAAGGCGACAGGAGAAGGATATAATTCAACGCTACCAAGACCCTACTCCATCAACCCAGAAGATCTCGCGGAACTATACTACCCCATCCTTCCCGACGTACGATGGAACTGGCAACGCCCGCGAACACGTTTTACGTTTTATAGAATCTCTGAAGGAGTATGGATACAGTCACACCTTAAGGCTCAACGAGTTTCCAAAGTCTCTCGTTGGAGAGGCTTACTAATGGTATACTCATCTCACACCACTAGTACCTGGAGTGAATTGGTGAAAGCCTTCTTCAAAGAATACCTCTTCAGAAAGGTAACGCTCTATGTTCTGAGCAAAATGCATCAAAAGGTTGGTGAATGCCCAAAACAATTATGTGAAGAGATTTAGGGAACAATCTCTCGGGTGTTGTACTCCGGACATAACAGAGCCACAGCTGGTGGAAGTCTGCACCAGTACCATGACCGTTATTTATCGAGCTCTCCTAGAGGATCTTCAATTCCGTACTCTTTCTGAACTTCAGGAAGCAGCAGCACGATCGGTCCTACCTTGAAGGAAAAGGCTCAACTCCTGAAGTATGGAAAACTTCATGAAGCCGACAGAGCCCTTGTGCCTAGAAACTCACTCTCGACGGACGATAACAACAGAAAAAGGAAAGCAGAAAAACGATTTTCTGAACACATGGCGCATGACTCAACTTCAACGACTTTGATAAGAAGTTTGACACAAACGCCGGAGGAAAGCCTACAACAACAACAAGATGGGATCAACCTGCTGAACGACATCTCAACGAGAGAAGCAAGAGAGTTACTTGACTCCTGGGTTCAAGACAAATTTTGTTGAAATGCCCAAAGTTCTGAGATTTCCCACCACAGATGGCGCATCCTCGGTATTATCACTACCACAGGAGAATCAACCACGCCAGGGTCCAATGTTACAGTTTCAGACGTATCCTTAGATACCGTATCCTTAGATACCGTATCCTCAAGGCTAAGACGTGTTCTGACGAACTACATCAAGGGCTTCCGCGCATCCAAACTCTCACTGTCCACAAAGAGCCAGTGAATCAGAGGGTGGAAAGTCTAATGCATCAATTGTGTGAAATTCTTTGCTTCTCGAAACCTCAACGCAGGGACATGTTTACTGCGCTGAACCATGTGGTATCAGGAAGGCAACTACCGTTCGGAGAAAGGGAAGCTCAACATCCGCCGACACGAATCAAGGCCTCAGTAAGATATGACTGGGGACTGTTAGCCAGGCAAGGCTGGGGACTCCTCAGCACTGTATGTTTGTGTGACATCGAATTTCCCAACACGCTGGTGGACCCAGGGACGAAAATCAATGTTGTTTCCGCCAAGACACTAGAGGCTGCAGGGATTTCACTACGTGAAGTCGCCTGCTCCCCATCAACGTTGGAAGATCCAGAAGGAATATCAATAATGACCTATGGACGATTAACTCTACAAGTGAAAGTGGTTGAAGTACAAACAGATGTTGAACTCCATGTCATCATACAAAGTTTGGAGTACGACATGATCCCAGGACATCCTTGGTTCAACAACAATCAAAGCCTGCTCAACAGGACCGTGACCGTATCAGGAGCTTTACATCAACCTGAAGATCTCCAAGTAGCAACAACGTCCCTGCATGGAGTATCAGGAATCTCGACAGACTTCAAAGGGGAATCAATAGGGGCTACACTCCCGCAAGAGGTCGATGTCATTCTCATCACAAGGTACGAATGGATCGCACACCCTGCTCAATATTTTAGAAAATGGGTAACCCTTTCCTCTAGTCACGATGCCCTCAACATACTATTCAGTGGGTTAAGCGTGGGAGACAAAAGCACCAAGAACAACCAGTCTACCGACCACTCTCGGAGATCACTCCCACGCAGGTGGTTCCACAAACCCAAAGCTCCATCAACTAGAGACTTCAAAACAGGGGAGTGGGTAATGAAGATAGCCCGCCGGAGAGGAGACCGACCCAAGGGACCCTACATAGTCGCAAGATCTACACTGAACGGGTATTACAAGCTGGTTTCGGTCAGAGATGGATACAAGGATACATTAACAATAAATAAAGGATGGGTTGAAGCATATCGTGATTAATCCTTAGTCTCGTATTAAAAAAATACATGAATCTGTCGTATGTAGTCAAAACATAAAAAACACTCCCTGATTGTCTTTCAAAGGAATAAATAAAAAAGAAAAAACTTTCCTAAACCATAAGTCCAGAAACAAAACAAAACCAAGATATTCAGAAAAGACCAAACAACACGACAGACCCAGCTTTCCCACGAACATCTCTAATCTCATAAAGGACATCCCGCTCATCTTTGAACCTAGCCTCCAATTCAGCAACCACCTTTTCTTTCGTGGCAAGAGCATCATTTGTAACAGCATCAGCCTGAGCCTTGGAACGCTTCCGCTGTTCGAACCTCTCCCTGATCCAATCCAAGTCATGTTGAAAGATTGAGACTCAGCAGCAGCTATGGCGTCCTCCCAATCCTGCAACATCTCTGGTCCGACTTCACGCATGGAGTATTCACGCATCTCAGCAATTCGCTCCAACAAGACACCAACAAATCTTTCTTCCAATGCATGGTTCATACTTTCACTGGCAGTATGCCCAAACCCGTTCCAAATACGCGTATACATATCTTGATACGCCTTTGGTATGACGAAACCACCAGCTGCCACTTGGTTAGCTCTGACTCTGCTCAGGAGTGGGAACACAACGCCACGATTCTGGTATACAACACTCATCTCAGCGTCAACAGCCCTCATTTTGGCATCGATAGTGTCATCGGAGTCGGAGTCCTCAATCTCTTCAGTATCACCATCATCAACGACTTTGTCATCTGCATTATCATCAACAGACATGCCCATAGTAACATCAGTAGAAGGATCCACATGAATATCATCAGCGTCGTTAGTCACTTCATTACACATGAGCTAACCGACTACCTCCATGGAGTAAAAAAAAAAAAGAGAAAGAGGGAATTAGTAGTCAGAAGCTAAAACATGCACATGAAGCCAAAACAGTTTCTGCAGGTAGCTCGTAAAGAATTTTGAGGTGAAATTGACAAACAATCTCCATTTTGATGTCTATAACTACTTGGTAAAATTTCATGCAATAAGTCCACACGGTTTGAGAAATATGGCGTGAACATCGAGGAAAAGAGAAGCTGCCAGAATTGCATGCGGCAGCAACTCTCGTCGTGACGTAACATCCGGATTGAGAAATCCACAAGGATTTTTTTAGGGATTTTTGGACACAATCTCTATCTGCATGTCTCCCAGCACATACTAAAATTTCATGCGGTGCCAGCAAGGGGTTTTGGAGATACGTCACAAACACTACAGCATGCGTGAGACACGCCGTCCAGACTCCTATACAAAATTACTTCGAGAACTGCGGATAATCTATGAGGAATCTTGGGAAGATTCTTGGACACAATGCTCATCTAGATGTCTACTATCATATGCCAAAATTTTGTAATGATACAACAAGTGAGGTAAGATATATGACGCAGACACCAGGGAATGCGCAAGAAAGGGACTGTTAGAAACACGATGAAATACTCCTGGAACTTTGTTATTCAGAAAAAACGATGAGGTAAATGGTCTCAAATTAAAGAAATTGTTATAAATGATGATACCTTAGACTTTTATCTACGAAAGTAGGGGATGATCATGAAAAACGGAGGTCGTATGAGTTTTTCGCGACGATTTTCGTACAATAGTGCAAATCTGAAATAAAAGAAGAAAAGATGCAAGGCACTCACTATATTAGGACTCGACGCCTCGCCAAAGGGTGAAGAATTATCAGTCCTCTCAAGTACCTCCTGATCTCCGTCATCTACATTTGAAGACTCCACGGGTTCGTTGTCTCCTGGATGGCTCGCGTACGAAAAGAGAACATAGGGATGAGACTCTCACCGACAATACTATGGAAATGAAAGAACCTCTACAGTGTTGTGAAACTCATTACCATCATATCAACGTCATGGTCATCAACAGAAAGCTCATCTACTACCTCCTGAGGAATGTACCCTCTAAGAAGTCTCATCCTAGGTCCTTCTCTCCTAGTACCTTTAACAGGAGTCATTTCAGCCAACTAGGGACTCGGAGCTGGACTCACCTGCGGAAGAATAACAAAGAGTAAAGAGATGGACATTTAGAAACCAAGAGCGGATTACAATCAAGTTATCGTACCTGAGGGAGAACAACAGGAACACCTTGGCCAATGCCCTGACCGCTGACAAAGTTGTGGATAATTTCGAGAGTGTCATCCCCAAACCGATGATATTCGGGAGTCATCCTCACGGGTCTGTGAGAATGAATGAAGGTGAAGACACGACCGAGATGAAGAGACACATCAAGAGATGCACGTAGAACCTCCGCAGAAGGCATGGGAAGCAGCTTTGCAGGAACATTTTGGTCAAAATCCATCACTCTCGCCGCCCGATCAATATTATAAGGCATCGCCACCTCTTCCCCACGGAAGAAACCAAGGATATAACTAGGAGTGCTACTATTAATGAAGATAGCATGCCCTCGGTAAGACCGTTCACTCCTTGAGGTCCCGACTGTATCTCAACGCTAGGCATGTCTCTGAAGGTATTAGGCTGAACAATCTTGAGAGAGATAATGGTGTACCATGGACGAAAGTTGATGTTCCTCTCATCATCTAACAAATCCCCTAACGTCGGAGAAGTAATAGGTTTGTTGTTGATCTGTTGCAAAATTCGAGGGCTTTCATCTGACCCTTTGCCCAAACGAGGAGCGTTGGTAGGTCTATGGTTTCGGTAATACTCCCACAGTACTGCCTGGAAGAACGAGGCGTTCACGAAGGTACCAACTCTTTTAACACCAGGAGCTGCCATGTCTCTGACGAAAGCCCCAAGATGGGCATATTGAGAACCTAGAAATGGACTACCAATAGGTAAACTCTGGCCAGGGGCAAGAAGAACATCTAAGGGAACCACATGAGGCTTCAACGTACCAACGGGATCATCAGCGAAAATATCTTTAGCCATGTCTCTGACGAAAGCCCCAAGATGAGCATAAAGAGAACCTAGAAATAGACTACCAATAGTAAACTCTGGCCAGAGGCAAGAAGAACATCTAAGAGAACCACATGAGGCTTCAACGTACCAACGGGATCATCAACGAAAATATCTTTAGACAACCAAAGCACGAGGAACGCTGCAATACTAGATGGTGCTATGAGGATCATTACCCGTAGGGATCGAGTCGCCTACGTATCAGTGACGAACCCACGCTATATAACTCTCACTCGCAGTAGTCTTGTCAACTTGCAGCTCTTCAATTTTCTCAATCAACTCTGCAATCATTTTGTCCTGAGCTGATGTATGTTGTTTGAAATGTTACCAAGCATTGGGAGGTGGTACAAGACGGCAACCGCCTCCAAAGGAATGGTGAATTCGCCCCAACTGATCACAAAGGTACTGGTCGCTTTATGTTAGAGCATTGCTCGGTTGAACCCACTGATGTTGCTATCTCAAGTCAGTTGTCAAATTTATGAGACAAAAACACAATCCTTGATAAGTTTACTCTACAACTCGGATTAGGATAGTTCTAGGTAATCGAGACGAAGACTGATGAAGACGAAGATCGAAGCTTACTACTTGATAATCATAACGTCCTCGCTGAAGGTTAGAAAGGTATTCCCTTTCCGTATCGTTTTTACCATTTCTATCATACCAATAGTCTATGATGTTGTTTATATGATCCGAAGGTATTCTAGGATTTTCGCCTTTGCATTTGTCACTCTTGTGATAATTTGTATAGGTAGAGTATGTTGAGTTGTCTCTTGAAAAACAACCCCAACGGTGAACGCGTTCATGAACGCGTACATGTACATATACCACCTTTGGGATTTCAGAGAATGAGATAAGTCTGTATGAACGCGTACATACAAGTTCAAGAATTCTCCTAAGTTCTCCTAACTCTAAGGACTGCTCTGTGTACGCGTTCATGAACGCGTTCACATAAGCCATGTGAAAACTTCCAACTTCCATATCTTGAAGTTTTCGGTCTAGACATAAATAGTTCTCGGACTTGTCGTGTCTTGGCCCATGTACTTCAACAACTTAATCCAAGCGATGTTCAAACTAAGTAATTGGACCAGAAGTCGCAAAGCGATGTCCAAACAAGCATTGGACCAGAAGTCGCGAACCTTCGAACAAGGTTGAGTCTTCTTTAACTTTTGGCTTAGTCCAAAGTTCTTAGAAGATTGAGAATGGGTATTCAAGCTATGGACTTTCCTAGTTCCGGAACTTGCTTGAGCCCTACTCAAGGTTGCTTAAACTTTAAGCAAAGCCTCCCTTGGTGATCATTATAAATAGACGACCTTCTGCAAGATACAATCTCAATCCTATACACATATGTGTATCCTTGCATAAAGGTTGGTCTTCATCTCGAAGTCCTTTTAGGACTACAACTATTGAAAAGACTTCACTTGAGGATCGTGAAGTACAGGTCGGAAGTAAAATTCCATCCTGTATCTTGGGTCGATTGAATTTTTTCAATCTTATCACAACCAAGATTTGATAGAAACTTCGTAAGGTAGATCTTGAATCGTAAACCCTAGAAGTTCCCAAACGCAAATTCACGAACTAGGTTTCATACTAAGTTCGTCACGCGTTCGGAGGTAAAGTTGTTTAGGCTAGATCAATAAGCCCTATTCAACATATCGATTTCCATTAACCTTGACTTTAAGTCTAAAGGAAATCACAATCGTATTCTTGTTTAATCATTTGGATACTTTTAGGCGTCCTGTTAGAGGCAGGGTAGCGCTAGTCTTCACGAAGGGAAGTGGAGCAACTCCTAGGCCTATGAAGGACATCAGCTAGGGGAATCAAGTACGTAGGCTACTGCGGGAGCCAAGAGACGTAGGAGCACATTGGTAGCTGAATTGCTTGTAGGGTGAATTCAGTCTCGATACAGTCTAGTCCGAAGTCTGAGAGTAGGCTAGCGTCTGTATACCATTCATACTAAGGGTGTTCACATCTGGACGAGGTCCCGGGGTTTTTCTGCTAGGTTTGCAGTTTCCTCGTTAACAAAATTCTGGTGTCTTGCATTACTTTTCCCTTCCGCATTATATTATCTTTGGTCTATATAATAGAAGTAATTGCAAGTTTGTTGATTCATAACCTTTGAGTGAATCCATCTCTATTGAGATCTACAAGAACTACGTTCTTGTTAGGGTTCGGTTCTCTGAACTATACTCAGGTTGTTGTTTGAATATTGATTTGTGAGATCGTTCAAACAACCATAATCAACTAGGTTCACGAAAACAAAAAGTTGGTGGTGTATCTCGGTATCCCCGCTTTTTCACTTTACACCAACGAAGAAGGAAAGTGACGATAGCACCAACATCTTTGCTTATCCTCAAGCTCCCAGTAGCCTTCACCGCGTAGAAGATACCTGCCTGATCAAAATTTGGTCGGACCTGCTTGTTTGTCAAGATAAATTCGTACCAAGCGCAGCATTGAATCACATGGAACTGTGGAACTTTGATATCAACGGGAACGCCAATACACGCCTTAGACTCCAGAAGGAACGTGATAGTCTTACCCGACACCACTGTGGAGGAGTCATCAAGGTCTCCCCGATTTGAAATAAAACAAGCAGAGAAGTCTCCACGCTTAACGAGCATATTCGGTTTCCAATAATAGAAGCATACGTAAAACCATCGGTACACCTGGGGGTCCTAGCAGCAGTACCATGGACATAATGATGACTGAAAACTGCCTTTTGATCACCACCATGCTTTCTGTGCATCACACAAACAACTTCAAGTAAGTTACTCATATGTATGTTAACACTCACATGTTTCTAGTAATATGAGTAGTAATGCATGCACATATACACATATGTGCACACGCATGACGCTACTAAGCATACCTTGGCCTTGAGGCCAAGGCGGTGCGTAAAAATAAAAATAAAAAAAGTGTGTGGCGCCACGGCGCCATCCGTTTTCCATGACCACAAGGGCCATGGCGCAATCCGCATGTTATCGATTTATATATATATACACGCATACATATAAAAAAAAAGCGTTAAAAAAAAAGATGAAAAACCCTTGGTTACCTTGTTGCTCCTCGTTGTTGCTCCACTCAACGACATGATGAACAAGGATTAACAAGCACAATTAAAGAGAATAAATCAAAAAGAAAGAAAAAAAAATACTGCTCTGGCAAAACCTTTTCTCTTTTATCTTCTCTGTTGAAAGTTTAACCTAGGCATGTATATATATATACACACATAAATATTAAGAGTCCTAATACAAGTAGAACTCCTAGAAAGGGGAGAAAACACAAGGCCCAAGGCCTTTCTTAAAATTCTGCCAGCCCTAGGGCTGGGGTTAAAAAAAAAAGTCGCGTATTTCGAGACGTGGCCATCATGGCGCCACGACCACAACAGTCTGCCGCATCTCACGGCGCCATGGCCATGCCCCCTTTTGCTCTCACTCTCTCTCACCTACATATAAAAAAAAATAAAATTCTCGTATTCTTGCACACAAGCTCACCATTGATTTTGGTTTACGACCATTAACACTAAGGTTTAACCATTTGTAAATCTCTGCTAGTATTGAATAAAAATCTAAGGCCATTAGAATTGCTATCATCCAATGCTTAGTATGAAACATTATTGTTCCACACTAACCAGGGGACTTAATGTAGATGGTGAAAAATGGAAGAGGGACAAAAATGTAAAACGACTCTCTAATTATGCCTTGCCAAGGGGTCATTGCCTACTCAAGCACATCTTTATAGCTCAGAATACAACCTGTTCTGCAAGCTGAATATGCTCTCTATGAGTTCTCTCTTATAACTCCCGGTGGAGAGAATAATATCATAATGCAATGCTGAATAACCCCACCAAATCATAAAACCACCAGTTTACTTCATGTCGACATCGCCTCGAATTCCTCGACATCGGAACTAAATTATCACTAGTACCATGGTGGAGAGTTAACAGAGATGCATCCTCATGGATTTTCTCTTAAAATACGACTCGATACCAGAGTCTCAATGAAAACCTCAGAAACATCGTTGTTCTAGGCCTGTCCAGAGCTCTCTGAGAAGTATACAACAACCTAAACACACTTAGGCAGGCCACAATCTAAACACAGGATGGCCTAATGTACCATGGATAAGCATGCTATGACCTAAAATACGCCATATCCAGAGTGCACAAACATGTTATAGTCGAAGTGGCGTGGCCTAAATGCGTCACAAAAGATTGGCCTTGGCCAATGACCAAGGTCGTGTCCTCAAAACCATGGCGCCATACTCATGGCGCCACAAAAGGTTGACCTTGGCCAATGGCCAAGGCCGTGGCCACAAGGCCATGGCGCCATAAAAGGTTGGCCTTGGCCAATGGCCAAGGCCATGGCACCATGAGCATGGCACCACAAGATACTGGCCTTGTCCACAAGGCCATGGCTCCATGAGCACATCACCACGAATTCCTTGGCCAAGGCTCTTGTTATGAGGCCATGGCACACACCCATGGCGGATTGGCCAAGGCTCTTGTTATGAGGCCATGGCACACACCCATAGCGCCACAACCATGTTAGCCATAGGGTCATAGCTATGCAACCTGTTTAACTCAACACAACCATGCAATATCTTCATGCTACACGAGATATCAAAACATCACACGGGGGGATAACTTTAGGGGTATTGGTCTGGCGGTCTACGGCATTTAGGAAGAAACTGATAGAGATGATGGAGAGTTATGAGAAGGTGGTGATGAATGGACACATTCTACATGACTCTAGAAGTTACAGAGCACAACTCATGTCCTCCACTCCTCCACTCTTCTACGGCTTCCACCTTCTCTGTCGAGAGATCAAGGTGAGTTCAACACTATAAATAGAGGCTTCCTCTATCTTCCAAGGCAGAACATTCAGAACAACTAGAACACCAGAACCTCAGAGCACACATACCTGAGTATTCAATACACTTCTAGCCTCCAGTCACTCTCACGACGAAGATCTTGAACTCTTACACCCAGAAACACACATCCTCAACCTGATATCAAGTTTTTTTCATTGTTTCCCTCCCTAGATCAACCTCTATCCTCTCTGTGACCGAAGCAAGACTTGAACGACCATTGACTTGGATTAGGCTTGCCTTGTTCGATTTTGATCTCGAGCAGTACGAAAGTACCCAGAGACGGTACAATGTTTTTCAGGCAAAAACAAGAGCATACTTCACCAGCCGGCTTACTCCAACCATTGTCGATTCCCGACCAAGCTTGGAAACATGTGAGTATGGATTTCATTACGGGATTACCTAAGTCTGAGGGAAAAGATATTATTTTGGTGATAGTAGATCGATTTAAGAAGTATAGCCACTTTGATCATTAAGCCATCATTATACATCTCCAATTGTTGCTAAAATCTTCATTGACATTATTCTCAAGTTAGATGGTGTTCCGGCTACCATTGTTTCTGATAGAGGTGTCGTCTTTTTGAGTGGGTTGTGGTGTGAACTCTTCAAGGCCATTAGGACCTCTCTGCATTTTCGCACATCTTACCATCCGCAAACTGATGGTCAAAATGAACGTGTTAACGCTTGCTTGGAATCTTACTTGCATTGTGTATGCAGCTACAAACTTGTTAAATGGGCATCATGGTTATCTCTTGTTGAGTGGTGGTTTAATACCACATATCATACTAGTTTGAGGCTCATTCCATTTCAAGCCTTATATGGATACCTTCCACCTCAATTTGGGTTGCATACTACCAGCAATATCGGTAACTCCACTGTAGAGGATTACTTGCAGCAGAGAGGAGTTATGATTGAAGTACTTAAACACAATTTGTTGGAAGCTCGTAAGCGGGTGGAGAGGTCATTTCAGGTGGGAGATTGGGTTTATCTTCGACTACAACCCTATAGACAAACATCAGTACAATTACGTCAAAATCTGAAGCTTTCTGCAAAATTCTTTGGTCCTTATCAAATATTGGAAAAAATTGGAGAGGTGGCTTACAAACTTCAACTACCGATTTCTTCTAAAATACGTCCAGTCTTCCATGTTTCCCAATTAAAGAAGAAGGTGGGACAAAGATTATTACCACGAACACAACTACATTCAACTGATAAGGAAGGGTTATTCAAGGTTAGTTATGTTCGATTTGTGGATTCTCGTGTTATCTTGAAAGGCCGACAACAAATTCCTCAAGTTCTGGTACAATGACCTCACACTGCTGAGGGAGACTTGTCATGGGAGGATACTACATTCATGAAATCTAAGTTCCCCGAACTGATCCTTGGCGACAAGAATCAAGCGTAGAGTGGGAATTGTCGTGTCCCTGGTCATGGTTATCATATTGCCAATTATGTGGCGACTCCAATTAGGCAGTCTAGTTATCTTAAGATATATTATGTTTTTCCCTTATTTATTACATGCTTTAGCGTCAAGTAATGTTCTCATATATATATTAGGTTGTTCTAGGTTTACAAGAATGTATCGAATATTATTGTTTTTCTCTTTGAGTAAAGCATGTGGTTGAATTCTGGTTATCGGTTGTAGTGTAGATCACTACACTAGTCCAGTTTGAATACTCTTAAAAATTAAGCCGCCAACACACCTACTCCCAGACTTCGGACTAGCTGGTGCAGACTATATGACCCTAATACGACTATTAGTCATAAAGATTTCCCCTCAATATTCCTACGCCTCCAACCACAACAAGGTGGTCACGCACATGTACTCCCCTAAACAAACAAACGTCTTTTACTGTCTTGCCTAGGAGTTGCTCCACAGCCCGTCGTGAAGACTATCCCTACCCGACCTCTAATCGGACGACTACAACCTTAGTGGACAACAACCAAATAAAGGCAGGTCAAATCGCTAGATAATATCCTTGGAAACTTACATATATTTCACCAAAGTCGTTTTACACCAAGAGCGAGGATATCTAAGTTTACTTGGTAATAAACCTTGTCGTCCCAGTTGGAATCAAGCAAAATATGGATGCAGTACAATATGTATGACCGTGAAGAACGATGTACCTGCAAAAACAAATCCAATTACAGCGATCTTGATTCCATTCAATATCTATAGTTTAAACACACAAACCGAAAGCGACTTGCTGACAAATCTAGGTTAATAGACAAAGAGTATGTTCTATCACTACGATCTTGAGTGGCCTTATAGCAGGAGAGAATGAACTTAGAATAAACAAGATCGTAAAACTTTGATAGACGTAATAGAACAAAACACAAGTACAATACAAAGAAGCCTAGTAAACATAAACTAGTTTCCCTGAAGAGGTACTTCTAGGCTTCTCGATCCCTAAGAGAAGACTGGCACTAATCCAGACCGAAAGCAGAAGCTTAACGTTAACTGAAAGGAAAAGTGAATAAACACAAGCTTACTTTTCCGAAGAATGAAACTTGGTAGAGGGACAAAGCTTTCAGGAAAGATACCACTCCTATTTATAATGACTAAGGCTTAGCTTTGAAATGAGGCTAACTTAATTTCGAAAATACATTTAAAGCACATTTCATATCAATTCTGAAATTCCTCATATAGACTCATAGCATTTAATGAGATCCAATACTTTCGCATTCTACATTAATGAAAAAGATATTCCGTTAAATGTTTGGACAAAAGCATTCAAAGCAAATAATACTTAATTGGATATTTCATTAATTCGAAATATAGTGCTTACCAAATATACCCCCTGGATAGAGTTCAATTCGAAATCCGTGTCTTTGGATTCGAAAATCATCTTATGGTATTATTAACTTTCAAATGTCGTCATCAACTTTGATAATGTCGACATCAATTCCTTGGCTTTGCGGGACGGGCCAGAACGATCCTAGGTGGAAGTGGGATCAGGTGGCTAACGTTCCACATAAACGTATCATCGCCGACATGGACAAGCCTTGTCTGTTAAGCTTAAGTGAACACGTAGGTTCAAGGACATTCCGAATCATACAATAAATATATACCTATGAAAGTACCATGTATGATTCTCCGAGTAATACCAAAATGTTAATTCTCATGAATTCTCGATTCCAATGTAGATAGTCACGTTAATGATATCCAAGAATTCAAATCAAATATAACCAATTGAATATTTGATCAAGTAGTATATCCATACGAAGATCTAATCACGTACAGTATTGATCTGAAATTATGTGTCAATTAACTAGAGCGACGAACCATATTTCTGATGATGACTCAAACTAACTTAGTTGTACATGAAGATGAACAAATTCAAACTTCAAACTGAGAATATCAAACTCATTTATTCGTCGAAGCACAAATCAAAATTGAAAATACGCACTCTGAGATAATCAATATTAGGTTTCGAAATCTACATCATGTTTGGAAGAAACCAAATTAATGTTTCGGATCCTAAAGTTCATATATGACTGAAACCGAATTAAGGTTTTCAAATCTAGATTCCATAGTGAGAAAATCAAATTATGATTTCATACTTTAGATTTCTTTTAACAAAACCTTGGTTGAGGTTTCGAAACAAGAAACACATATTATTTCTTAAAAAATGTTCGGTGTCGAACTTGAGAGTCCATGTGATCAAGAGACGTTTCAGCATCACACCTTTTTGTCATTTACGCACAAGCTATATTTCCCGGTTCACATAAACCTTTAGGAAACCCCAAAGTCTTTATTATAGACCTTTTAGAACTCACATGGTCAAGACTCATTGGTCTTGATTCTCAAGTCACTGCTAGCCAGCAAACATAGATTCAAATCAAGTTTTCTCACTGGTCACAACTTAGATTTAAGTTTCGGACCTAATAGCTTATGGATGCAAAAACCAGCTTAAGGTTTCGAAATCAAAGTCAGTTTTACCAAAACTTACATTAAGGTTTCGAATTCAGAAAGTCCATAAGTTGAGATAACAGGAATATGGTTTCGAATATAAAAGTGTGATAAGACATTCTATATGTTCATATTTAGAGAATCAAATAAATGTTTCACAACTTCAGTAAGCAAACCCAATCCATGATATAGTATTTGAACTTAGAACAACAGTATATCGAGTCTACACAGCATAAGTGTGAGTCACGATCTCGATTACATTTAGCACATACAAGTACGTAGTAGTCAATCCGACATAGTCAGGCAAGGTAAGTCAAGACACAATTCTGTGATGGATTAAATCTCCTAATACTACAGAGACAACATCACAACTTCTATTATCCAACTCGAAGGTTTTAGGAAAAACCTTATATCACTTAGAGACGGAGAAGAAAAGAAAGATCCAAGCAATATAGAATGTCATAACTACAACAACAATACCGCAAGCGATAATGTTGAGTTATATCTTAAGACACACGGATCAGAAGTGATCAAGTCATGACGTAAAGCTCAAGCATTAAGTTATGTTTTTGTCTTTTATAGCAGAAGTATAAAATATAATGGAATCGTGTTATTTAGATTCACCGACCTATTGAATGCGAAGCTGGATGTGTTCGTGTGCTCCTTAATCTTCTTTGACTCTTCATGTAGTGATTCTCAATCGTACCAAAATCTTCCACAACCTAAATCTAACTTAATGAAGTCTTTACCTACTGTATGTTTCAAGCGGTCGAGTTTTGATCACTAAATTTGACAACTAAGCTTGACATACCAACACTTAGTGAGGTTAACCGAGGCATGCTCTAACAATCTCCCCCTTTGTCAATTTTAGTGACACAAACTCTTTACATAGATGAACGACAAAATGAAAACCTAAGTTCAACGCTTCGAGTTCTTCTACTTAGCTTGACAGCACACCAATAGTACCTGCAAAATATTTCAGTCTGCAAACAAGATATGTACTATTGAAAAATCATATGATAACCAATACACTTACTCCCCCTGAATGTAAGTTCGGATGTCTATCAAGTCCGACGTATTGTTATCAACTGTAGCACAACGCGAAAGTCTACAGTGCTAGTAACCATTAGTAACAACTAGTGTTACCCCCCTTAGTTAATGCTTTCATCATTTTTCACTATATGCACATGCATTTTTCTCCTCATAAGATACTGCTTACTGTCAAAGATCAAGCACTGAACGAGTCCAGCTATAAATATTTCTCCCTCTTTTTGTCAAAAAGAATTGACAAAGGGTCTCGAAAATATCTGGGTATTTGAGAAAAACGCTCAAGTTCCTAGAAACACGATTTGATATATAAGAATGATTGCATTCACAAGGGTCAGTATTTCGATAAGTTACACAAATATATATATATATTTGAGCACAATAACCTGTCAAGAAATATATAAGATAAAAGCAGATATGAAATATATTCCCTGTAAATTCCACAACCACGCTCCCCTAAAGATGTATCTGAATTAAGCACAAGTTCACAATAGAACTCTCCCCCATTGGTTGTCATTCCCTCGGACACGAGAACAACGAAAACAATCTTTAACAGAAATAAAGATTGAGATCTTGATTTTTGGATTTTCGAACACGTCCATAGTCATACTAAATTATACCAAAAATCTCAAATATATGCATATACTATAAAATAGTATTGTGACTAGCATAAAATCAATCTCCTCCTTACGTAGTTATACTTATACATGTGTACAAAGTCATTAGTACAAACATAACAACCAAAAGCATAAGGAGGCCTTTTATCAAGATATTCAATCACAAATTTTATAGATCAGTTCCCTAAGAGATAAAAATATAATCTTGATAACCTGCAACATATATTCATTATGCATTCAGAAATCAAATGTTGCTTTCAAAACTCGCGCACCTATATTTGCATTTTTCAAATATATCAAAATAAAATAACAACAAGCATTTTAAGTTTTTCTCTTGGAATTCTCATATGTTTCCAATAGATTAGAACATCCATGTTTCACAACCAAGACAAAAATTAGAAAAAATATATATCTTAGAAGAAAATATAGTCATATCTAACGACTCTCGATTAGTCAAGGATGACCAAATGAGTCAAAGGAAACACCAAGCCTTGAGTATGGAAGGAAATACACCAAACATGACCAAAATCATGTTTTCCATGTTTAGGTTTCGGATCCTAACATTTATATTTGTTAGAGTTCGAAACCTATTTTTTGTCGACAGATACGAACACTGTTTCGTACATAACTTTTCCGTTCTGTATCAGAATCGAGTGATTCTTGGCTCAATTGAATCGTCTCTTCAAGAGATATACAGAGAAGAAAAATAATATTGCCAACTACTTAACCATTATTCCTTCAAGCATTTACCTTGTAATTACAATAATCTCAATCATAAATTATAGATCAAAGAACCAAAAAATGCAAGATAGAAAATTAAATCGAAATACTTACAGTAACTTCATGGAATATTCAACAAGTATCCAACATAGTATGTGCTCAGTCGCATGTGTTACCTTACCATCAAAGAGCACAGTTGGCGAGGATGCACATACCACACAATCAAGTTGTGTTGACGTGAGCATTTTCTTGCTCACAGCAAGTGACAGTACCAGAACCATCTGTAACAGTAGTCATAGGTTCTTTCTTAGCAAGCTTCTTTCGAGATTTCCCATACTTGTTTTTTTACTTTGATTTAGAAACCTGGTTGCCATGAAAATCAAAACTAGAGGATCCTCTGGAGTTGCTTCTAAGAACTTCTACCCTTTTCATATATTTCTTCATTGTCTGGGAAATGTTATCTATCTCTGCGTTCTTTTCATCTTCACTCATTTGCGTAGTCGAAAGATTATTGGACATGGCGGAAGTAGTATTGCGATTCTTGGGTAACCACATGGACATGGGTTTTCCAAGCACTGGTTCTTCTTTACTACCAAACCATGAAGAATTTAAAGAAGAATTATTTGAACAGTTGACCTTCTGGTTAACAAAAGAGTCATTCTTTCTCCAACACGGTGCATCATATCTTGTATCCGCTCTATTAAAATCTCTTCTATAGTATTGATGATTATAGAAGGTGTTAGGGCATTGTCCGGTCAAACCCACTAGCGTTGGTATGTCAAGCTAGTTGTCAGTTTTAGGTGTCAAAACTCAATTCTTGATTTAACCTACTAGAGTTTAGATTTCGGAATTGGGATATTGACAAAGTAGTAGAGACCTTGAAGACGAAGACTGTGAAGACAAAGAAGACATCAATTATTCTTCATCGACAAAAGGTTAGTAGGAGTTATGACTTTATGGAAATTCTTCAATTCTACTTCTCTATTCTTTCGAAATATAGTCGACTACTTTAGTAGTGATAATAGCGATTGAGATCGTATTCTTGTCTAACGTGGCCTTGTGTCATGACCAGTGTTTGTTCCCACAAATACTGTGAGTACAAGAATGAATGAGATAGATTCGGTGCCATGTGTCCATTACAATGGTTTGCTTGCAAATCGTTAGTTGGATATGGATGAATCTAAAGGAGTACTCTTGAGCAAAGAGTCCATGGATTGCAGCTGAGGACGTAGACACGTCTAAGTTCTGGTAAGCCCAGAACTTCCAGCGGAATCCAGAGTTGACGAAATCTGACAGGCGGACGGTTCACGAACCGGTTCGCAAACCAGAAACTCGGATTTCTTCTGAGTTCCAAAGTGACTGAACATTTCGCGAACCTGTACGCGAATCCAATGTTGGTTACTTTGCTGGTGTCGGATTTAGTGGATATTCCTTCAGAATTTCACTTGAGTCAAACTCTAAACTCCTTTATCTCATAGGTGGACTTGTATATCACATAAATATCTTTTGTGGTCCATCTAACGATCCTCAATGAGTCAATAAGATAAAGATTATCTCAGGTCTGTTGGTCTATCTTGAAGTGTTTTTGAGCTAACAAAACACTTGGCAGATAAACTTAAAAAGAATTCCAATTGAGATTAATCTCTATTACTTGGTTGGCAAGTTTAGGGTTTCCTTAACTTGTGGGACAAGTAATTGATTGCTTTATTCCAAATCAACCTATCTTATTGAGTGCTATAAATAGAGGAGTCTACGGACAAATACCGCAAGCATCAAGCATACGTGAAGGTCCTTAGGGAAGGTAACGTAAACTCTTTTCACTTCGGTGAACGCTTGTTGTGGTATAGTCATCCTCTATAGGTTGCAGCTCCTCTGGGAACTCCCTACGACTATAAAAGACTTCTCTTGAGAGTTGGGAAGCACATGTAGGAGATTGAGACCATATTTGGTTGAAATCGGATTAACCTGTAACCTTGGTAACCTGATCACGTTCTTGTCTATTCTATAGTCCGTCTCTTCTGCTATACAACTATTCAAGAACTGATCGTTACACACAAGGTTGAAAGGTAGCAACGCACGGCTGCACTCGGTGTTGTAAGACCTAGTTAGCTCCAGTATACAAGTTTCTTAAGTGATTCTTCGTGTATAACTGAAGTAGAGACAAGTTGGGCATAGCTTACTCGGTTTGCTTGTCAGCCCTGATTTGTGAAGTAGATTTCCGTATGACCTGGATTTAACAATCCGAAGGAAGTCAACTTGTGTGTGGTAAACTGATAGAGGACAATTAGACCATACGTCAACAATTAGGTTGCAAAGCCAGTATTGCTGACACAAGCCTTTGACATCGGTCAAAGCAACTCCTAGGCATGTGAAGGACGTAAGCTGGGGGAATCAAGTGCGTGACGATCTGTGGGGGATCTAGAGACGTAAGGAGTGCGACAGTAGCCAATTCGCTTGGAGGGCTTGAGTTGGTCTCTGCTACATCCCAGACCGAAGTCTTATAGTAGGCTAGTGTTTGTAGTCAGTTTGTACTGGGCGGTGTTCAATCTGGACGAGGTCCCGAGGTTTTTCTGCAAGGCAGTTTCCTCGTTAAAAAAATCTCTGGTGTCTTGTGTGCTTTTACTTTCCGCATTATATCTCTGTTTATATAATTAAAGCACCAAGTAGTACGTTATCCAATAACTGTAGAGTTTAACTCCAAAGTCCCAACTTTGTCGAGTTGATCCCCAAGATCACAACTCCAGTTATTAGAGTTTGGATATTGATTTTTGAGATCGTCCAAACTTAAACCATAAGACTCACGAGCCAAACCGAAAAGTTGGTTGTATTTCGGTACCCCTCCTTTTTCAGAAGGGATTTGACGAGCGATAATAACGATCTGAATTACCGAAGGAAGCAGAATTATTTCTCTTAAGAAATTTCCATCCTCTTTGCAAGTGACCTTTATTTCCACAATAAAAACAACGTTTAGAGGCATAAGGGATGCAATGATCATTTATACGTTGTTGTGGTACCTCTTGCGATGGAGCTTGTTGAAATCAGTTCTTTTCATCTTTGACACAATGTTCAGAACCTTTAATATCAGAAGAAGTTGTCTCATTGATAATTTCCCTTGTATCATCCAGTTGGACAGAATTTTTAACATTAACAAACTTTTTCTCTCTGTTTGAAGCATTTATTCCCTTATAGCTCAAACCTCGTGAATCACGAAGATTTTTATTTGCTTCTGACATTGAGTTTAATTTGTTTGTGATTTCCTTTTTCTTTTCCAACCTTTTGATTTTTTTCAAGAGAAGCATCAAGATCTTTCTTCAATTGATTTTCTCGAGAATGACTATTGTTTTCTTTGTCTTCAAGACTTAATATCCGTTGAGAACACTTAGCAAGTGATTCTCTAAGAGTTTCACATATGGTAATCATTAAACATATAGTTTCGTCACGATCTTGAATCGTTTTTTCGAAACAAAGTTTCTTTCTCGAGTTCATCACTGATATCAGGTTCTTTAGTAAAACAATTTATTCTTCCAGCAATCTGATTCTCTCACAGCCAGTAGCTATCTCTGTCTTTAAGGAATCTTCACGGCGAACATTATTGCTTAGTTTCTCTTCAATGTATTTGCATATAAAAATGATCCAACTCGTAACGAAGTTGAGTGCATTCAGCGGTTTGTAACTCCAAGTTTTCAAGTGATCTTTTATCTTTCAACTACTGAATCAATCTGTGTATTAAAATCTAACAATATATCATTTTCAGTAGTTAGGTATTCAAGCCTATCATTATAAACTTGTGAAATGTTGATTGGGTCCTTTTTTTATTCTTTCAAAATATTACTTTGACCCATTTCTTATAGGTTGGATCGAGCCAAACACAGATTTTTAGATCTTAAGGTGTTTGCCTGCTCTGATACCAATTGAAAAGACGAGGGTACCGAGTACACCACCAATCTTTTATTTTAATCCACCTATAAGTCAAACCTTTAATGGTTCCAGGAATCAAGAACTCAAGAACAAGATCTCTTTCATAACTGATTGATTCACACAAGGGAGTCAATACAAGATTCTGAAAGACTATGCCAACAACCAAGTACGATACTTTAATTATAAATGACAAGTCAAATATAATGCGTAAATAAAGTAAAGTACACACAAGAATTTTGTTAACGAGGAAACTACAAACTCGTAGAAAAACTCCGGGACCTAGTCCAGTTTGAATACTCTTAAGAATTAAGCCGCCAACACACCTACTCTTAAGATTTTTTGAATTCTCAAGTCACTGTTAGCCAGCAAACATAGTTTTGAATCAAGTTATCTCATTGGTCACAACTTAGATTTAAGTTTCAGACCTAATATCTTGTGGATGCAAAAACCAGATTAAGGTTTCGAAATCAAAGTCAGTTTTACCAAAACCTACATTGAGGTTTCGAACTATGAAAGTCCATAAGTTGAGATAACCGGAATATGGTTTTGAAATCTAAAAGTGTGATATGGCATTCTAGATATGTAGAGAATCAAATAATGATTCAGAACTTCAATAATCAAAGCCAAACCATGATATAATATTCGAACTAAGAACAACAGTATATCGAGTCTACACAACATAAGTGTGAGTCACGATCTCGATTACATTTAGCACATACAGGTACGTACTAACCAATCCGACAGAGTCAGACAAGGTAAGTCGAGACGCAATACTGTGATGGATTAAATCTCGAAGTATTACTGAGACAACATCACAACTATTATTATCCAACTCGCAGGTTTTAGGAAAAACCTTATATCACTACAACAACAATAACGCAAGAGATAATGTGGAGTAATATCTTAAGACACAGTTATCACAAGTAATCAGGTCATAACGTAAAGCTCAAGCATTAAGTTATGTTTTTGTCTTTTGTAGCACAAGTGTAAAAGATAATGGAATCACGTTATTTAGATTCACTAACCTCTTTAATGCGAAGATGGATGTCTTCGTTTACTCCTCAATCTTCTTCGACTCTTCATGTAGTGATTCTGAATCATACCAAAATCTTCCACAACCTAAATCTAACTTAATGAAGTCTTTACCTAATGTGTGTTTCAAGCGGACGGGTTTTGATCACTAAATTTGACAACTAAGCTTGACATACCAACACTTAGTGAGGTTGACCGAGCCATGCTCTAACAGTTTCTCTTATAATAAGTATTGCTAAGACTCAGCATCCAGTGATAGAAACAATTCAACGCAAGTTGACTTGAACAACGAGTCATACGTATTGTTCAACAGAGATGTCAAACGTATATCACAAATGAGGGGATTTACATTAGGGTTTTGGTCTGGCGGTCCACGGTAGTTGTGGTGTGACACCCACTTGCAAAGAAGTTATGTTCGTGGGAAACGTTGGCGTAATAGGTGTAGCTATGATTTGTTTGAATTATTGTTTCGTTGTTAGCATGGTTATTACCTGATATCCTGGTTCATTTCATATAAACCGGAGTTTGATTTTGAATTGTTAAAAGAGTTTCAACACATATTGTTTTGTGAACGCTCCCTTAGATTTTAATCAATATGAGATCATATTCCTACCTTTGTTGTACGTACGCAGTGTAAGTTATGGCAGGTGTTGACTTTTTAGATGATAAGCTTATCAAGCACGAAGAACACCCCGATAACAACAATGAAAGTGATTTTAAAATATACAAAAGGTTTATATCACCATTCAAAAGATTCCTCCACGAGATCCAGGTAAGCAACTACTGATTCCTACAACTATCTTTATTCATCATTTTTATTCACCATTTTTTTTTGTGCCTGTTACTAACATGCCATTTAATATTACTGTAGCATTATTATTGCATCGACAACTGCGTAAAGGGAAAAATGATTTGTCTCGGTCTAATACTGCAGGACTTCAGAAGCATGAATAGGCTTCCCTCAGAAATCATTACTAAAATCCTGTATTTCCTACCAACATCAGAAAGTGTTCTCGACTGCAAATCTGTGTGCAAGGAATGGCAGGCAGCGCTTGGAAAACACAGATTGGGTCTCTTATTTGCGGCCTCCACTGTACCTCACCGTACGCAAGTAATTTTAATACCAAAACAAATCAACCATGCACAAACCGCTAGCATCGGCCCAGAATCTGTTTTCAGATCATGCGTTACACATATTAAATCTTATTGCCCAAATATTATTGGCTCATGCAAGGGGACAGTATGCTTTGGGATACGACACAACAGGGCTCTTAATGATCCAATTTATATTATGAATCCATCAAATGGTGAGCATTTCCACCTACCCAAACTTGTAGATCCTTCTCAAAACTTTTGAAGTGAAGGCAGGATTCGGGTACCGTGAGTCTACTGGTGAATATAAAGTTGTGAGAACCTATGACCAAGGGAAAATCATCCAAGTGTACACACTTGGAGATGGTATGGGTTGGAGGAACAAAGACGACTTTCAGTACGGACTACGTGAATCGTCTGGTATATTTGCACATCGGCGTATGTTTTGACTCGATACTATTAATGAAAATATTGTATCTTTCGATTTGCATACTGAGAATTTTGAAATAGAATCACCACCGCCAATCAAGATCTTTAAGAAGGGAAATCCCATCCACGGGTTGGGGTTAGCCCAAATTGGACTGTCTTTATGTATGTACTGCGACATAACTCTGCGTTTGTGATCACTCGAGAAAAGAAATTGTTTGACAGCAAATACCAGATGCAGGGGAAGGAAACGGGTGAAACAATGCAGCATTGAATTGGGAAATAAGGAACCTGATGACCTGATATATTATGTGCCTATTGCATTTGGAACAACGTCTTGTTGTGGCGAATTTCAATGGACTACAAACGTCTATGCCGTTATGATTTGGACGCTAAAACTAACCTGGTTATTTGGAAGTCTCGACGTGAAGATGTAATACGTCCATACCTTCGCATTAAAAACCCCCTATTATGGCTCCCTTTTGCGACTTTCAGCAACTAATTGGGCTTGCATGTTTTCTGATTTCTGGCCCAATATGTATGACATGTTCGCCTTCATGAGTATTGGGCCCTGTCTGTGTGTATCTGCATTTCATATGTCTTGCGGTTACAATCCAAAAATTCAAAATTCCTATGGATCCTCCTAATTTCTTGCAAAAATTTAGTGAAAATTGTTAGAAATAGGGAAGTGTATATCAAT